>CM076572.1:1238722979-1238870479 GCA_034641835.2 Pinus albicaulis | reverse complement strand
TTTTTTTACAAGAACGGTTATGGTTTATATTAGAATTTGGCCAAAATGCCTTTCACCGAATACATTTGATCGGGCATAGCCCTTAACCTTTCTTTCGCTAACTGATCACAGGCCCCTAAACTTGGAAAACCGCAAGATTTTCTCGAGACTATCGAGTCTATCTCCGTTATTTTCCCTATCTTAAAGAGACAAACAAACTATTTCAGCAAAATGCAGAAAAACATGACAAACTTTATGGAATGGGGTCCCAATTCTCAATTCATCTGCCAAGAGACAGCCAACTGGAAGTGAAACTACCCTGTTGGCTTCCAAGTCAGCAGCTTTATTATTTTCCCTCAAAACGTGAAGGAAGGAAGCAGTCCGGAAGGATTTCACCAAATTTCTGGTTCTTGAAATTACTCTTGCCAGTCTAATGTCTGCAGGAGAGGAATCCTCCACTAGAACTTTGATAATGGATTGAGAGTCTCCTATGATACTGATATCTGAAAGACCGAAAGCCTTTGCTTGCTTGAGACCTTGCAGAAGAGCCAAGGCTTCAGCTTGCATGCTGGTAGAATGCCCTAAACCCCAGGTGAACTTTGCCACAGTAATACCCTCTTTATTTTTAATAATTCCTTCTGCCCCAGCCAAACCAGGATTGCCTTTCGCTGCTCCATCGAAGAATAAATAGAATCTGGAATGCCTGAGGAGCAGATCCAAAAGATCATTCTCCTTCCCTCTGAATTGCCACTCTTTTATGGCCTTGTAATGCCTTATTTCACTAGAGAAATGGAGGTCCATCAAGGCACCCTATTCTAAGTCTTTCTGACTCAGATTTAGATCCGGAAAATGATCCCCCAGACTTTCTTTCCAAAGGCATTTTATTTTGGTGATGATGAACTGAGCATTTAGACTTTCATCTCTGAAAACTCTTCTGTTGCGCTCAAGCCAGATCTGCCAGCAAGAAAACTTCGGCAAAGAGAGCCATGCAGCTGTGAAACTCTCATTTTTTGGAAGCGATCCTGGGTAGGAATTCCGCCAGTTTTCAAAAAGATCAGATATGGACGTGGGTAAGGTGAATTCAGATTTCCAGAAGCTCAGAAGGCCGTGCCAGATATCTCTTGAAAAGTTGCAGTCCAAAATAATATGCTGAGCGTTCTCCTCACAATCACAGCATAAGTAGCATTGAGAAGGACCGTGAAATCCTTTCTTCTTCAATCTATCTGCAGTTAAAATCCCTCTATGGCATAACAGCCAATAGAAAGAGTCAACCTTAGGCATGGTTTTGCGATTCCAGATCCCATTCCAGACTGCAGGATTAGGAGGGACGTTAGGGCGATCATGAAGACATTTGTATCCCTGTGCAACCGTGTAAAGCCCTGGGGCGGCTCCCCATCCTCGGGCATCCTTCTTACCCATGCGCAGAGGCGCCATACCATTTAATAAAGAAAGGAAAAGATCTCGAGCTTGGGACAGCGCAGGAGGGACGGGAGGGAGCCTCCATCGCTGCCAATGTCTGCCTTCCCATTGTGAAATATCCCAAAGAGTGGTGCATTTGGCGTTGTCCAACCACAAACGCAGCGCGTGCAGAGAGCAGTGGGACGATAGAGGAGGTTGCATCATAATGTTGTCATCCCAAATTTTAATTTCTTTGTCGTTTCCAGGGATCCAATATGCTCTGTCTCTGATTAAAGGGGTTGCTTTATGACAGAGCTTGATCAGCTGCGAACCTGAGGAGGGTAGGAGGGCATCTAGACATCTCTTCCTCTTTCCCATGAAGTATTTCCTCCATAGGGATTTTTGCGCCCAACCTAGATTTGGACCAATGATTCTCCAGAAGATCTTGGCTCCCATAGCTATGTTTTGGAGGCTAAGATCTTTGAAATTGAGGCCTCCTTCACTCTGGGGCTTGCATATTTTCTCCCAACTGACTAATGGGATTTTCCTGTCATTGTGATTGCCCCCTTTCCAAAAGAAATTGCGAATGAAGGCTTCCATTTTTTTTATGATGCCTGAAGGGGCTAGAATTACAGAGAATTGAAAAATGGGGAGACTGCTAAGAACATATTTGATGAGAACAGTTTTGCCGGCTAGATTTAACCAAGAGAATCCCCAAGCTTGAATTTTGGCCTTAAAATTGTCCAACAGAGGAATCCAATCTCTGCTGTATGCCAATTTGCGAAATATGGGAAGGCCCAAATAAGAAAAGGAGGACCAGTTGAGAGTGGCAGTAAAGCCCAGAATTCTTGAGATGGCAGAAAGGGTGGGAGCCGAGATGTTCCAGCAAAAAGCTTTGCACTTACCATTGTTTAAACTGTTGCCAGTAGCTTCACTGTAGTCATCCAAGACCTCCTTGAATCTAAGAGCAGATCTGGCAGAGGCAGCCCCTAACAAGAGGGTATCATCCGCAAAGAGGGTGTGATTAACATTTTTGACCCCTCTGGCTATATTGAGCCCCAAGATCTCTTGGTCAACCAGTTTCTGATCCAGGTAGAAACTCAGGACGGAAACATGAAGGACGAAGAGGAGCGGAGAGAGGGGGCAACCCTGCCTAAGCCCTCTTGAATCTTTAAAAAAACCAGCTGCTCTCCCATTCACCAGGGGGGCGATCCAAGGATCAGTAATACAAGCACGGATCCATTTTAGAAAGCCCATTCCAAAGCCAAATTTTTTCAAGACTTCCCAAAGAAAGCTAAGTCTGACCCGATCGAAAGCATTAGCCAGATCTATTTTGATAACCATACCTTTCTCTTTGCGAAGCTAGCTCGAGTGAATCGCCTCTTGCACTAGGATGAAGTTGTCAGTGAGATGTCTCCCCTGAACAAATCCACCTTGGTTCTCTTGGATGATGGCTGGAAGAATACCTTTAAGTCTATTGGCAATAACCTTGGTGATTAATTTGTATCCAATATTACAAAGAGAGATGGGGCGGAACCGATTAAATTATTTAGCACCCTTTTCCTTGGGTATGAGGGCAAGAAAAGCTGAATTGGTGCTGCCCCCAATTTTCTGGCAGTCTTGAGATTTCAAAATCATTTTGTAGAGGTCTTTCTCCACAATCTGCCAGCAGGTTTGAAGAAATCTTGCTGTAAAACCATCTGGGCCTGGAGCTTTGTCAGGCTCCATGTCTATTTGATAGTGTACTTACGTCCCATCTGATATATAAATATTTTATCAATATGTTCTTTAAATCACTTCATAAGATGGAGATCTCGAAATCTATCCTCAATGATTAAGTCATAATGTTTCTTTTGCATTGTTTTGATTGTGTCATTCTTTGTAGCTCACTCTTTTCGAATGACCTAATTTCTTTTGTCTTGGTCTTTTATTTATTTAGGGTTATCTCTTGGTTATTTCCTTTATGTGGTAATGTACTGTATTAACTCTGTGAGAAAAGATTAAAACACTTTTTTATTTAAACTAGATCATATTCAATACATTGATAATGCATTCACAAATAACAAACCTCCTTTCATATCCTCAATTATAAATTTTATATTAAGCTTATATCAATGTGATTCATTACTAAAAATACATTGTAACTTTGCTGCAATTACCTCATTATAACCAACATGGTAGTAATTTCTTAACATAACTCAAATTGATGTTGGTTCATATATAGTACATTAATGTATATTTATCTTAAATTCCTATCTTTTGAGCCACAATGTTTGCGTCTCAATTATTTATTAATCTCTCTTAGTGTTAAATAGGTTCAGATTTAAGATGGATTTATGTTAATTTTTAAGAATCTCATTTGTCCACTTGGGGTGACTTTGTATCTATCTCATTTACAAAAATGTAATTTAGGTTATTCGAAGTTAAAATGTAATGTCATGTAACGACATCTCTCTGATATTGGGTTATTGAGCATCTCTTGATGCAAAAAATTAATAAATTACAAAAAACTATTAATGGAATAATAACTCTCTCTCTCTCTCTCTCTCTCTCTCTCTCTCTCTCTCTCTCTATATATATATATAGAGAGAGAGAGAGAGAGAGAGAGTTGACATTGATATATTTTATTTATGATTTATATTCCACACATTAAAATGTTAACACATGCCCCAATCATATTTGGAAGTAGAAAACATATAACCATAGGATTCTCTATATATAATTGGTTTTTTTATTAATATTAAAAATGTTACATGTAAACTTCATATTAAAAAATCAATGAATTACAAATCTCCAAAAAAACCTATTAATGGAATAAGAATTATCTTTCTATATATAATCCATATTAAACTTTTTTTTGTTATTAATATTTTTTAAATGTTATATATCAATTACATATTAAGCATGCAATAAATTACACATATACCTTATAATGAAAAATGAAAATATAATTTTATCTTAAATTCCTATCTTTTAAGCACCCAAAAAAATTATATCTCAATTATTTTGTAATCTCTCTTTGTGCTGAATAAATCCAAATTTAAAATAGATTTTTATTGATTTTTAAAAATCTCATATAACCATTAAATGACTTTATATCTATCTCATTTATAAAAACCATATATATTTGATAGTCTATATATATCCCATCTCATAAATAAATTTGTTATCAATATTTTCTTTCGTTCACTCCATAAGATAGAGATCTCCATAACTACCCCCAATACTTAAGCGATAATTTATAGTTCATTTTTTTGAACTAATTTTGTGTGTCTTGATCTTTTTATTTGTTAAAGGTGGTATCTCATAAATAAATTTGTTATCAATATTTTCTTTCTTTCACTCCATACGATCCCCATAACTATCCTCAATGCTTCCATTTTTTTGAACTAATTTGGTGTGTCTTGATCTTTTTATTTGTTTAAGGTTGTATTTTTGTTGTTTCTTTATGTGTTAATGTACAATTACCTCCTTTAAAAACAAATAGAACACTTTTTTATTTAGGCTAAATCATATGCATTACATTGATAATGCATTCACAAATCACAAACCAACTTTCATATCTTCAATTACAAATTTTATATTAAGCTCATACCAATGTGATTCATTATTTAAAATACTTCAGAACTTCGCTACAATTACCTCATTATAACCAACATAGTAGTCATAACTTCCCTACAATTACCTCATTATAACCAACATAACTAATCACATAGTATAATCAATCTCACTACATTGAATCCTATGCATGATCAAATAATATAATATATTCTTGAGGTCAAGAAACATGATATACTTCATCTTTACCTCAAGCCTCACTCCCCACTACTCTATAAGGAAACCTCACTACCAACTATTCTATAAGTATCACATAATAATGAAATATTAGAATGTTCTCTCCATCTTTGACATTGTGCGGGATATCAAACTAGACATTATACCAATTCTCTACTTATATTTACATGTTTCTCTTGCCTTTGTAACGGTGGAAGGCAATCTATAATTATATTTCAATGTTTCTCCTGCTTCTTTGTAATGGTGGAAGGAAATACTCACTTGTAAAGAGGAAAATTCTAAGAGTCAAATTCCAAGTATTAAAAAAAAAAAAGTGTCTATAAGGATTAAATTTCAATTTTCAAAAAATATCTATACATTTTAAATGATTCTTTTATATATATATCAAAATATTATTAAATAATTTATATTGATATTTTAAAAATTAATAATAATAAAATTATTATCTTATAAAATATGTATAGATTTTTATAAAAATTATTTATATTTTTTTTTTCTTGAAAAAAATTGTTAACATTTCATTAAGTTATGAAAAATTTATGCATTTTCATGCATTTTGATAAGCAGTTTGAAAAACATAACCAAAAAAATAACGTCTTTCACAAGCCCATGATCGAGTATGCAGGTGCAACATGATGTTGAGAAATCAGGATACATGTAGATTAAGGTACATTTCTCTTAACTTGATAATTACTTGTGAATGATTATTGGCTTCTTATTTCCTTTATTATGTTCACTTAATCAAGCAATTACCAAAAATATAAAACATGAAGATCACAAGAGACAAAGTACAGAATGATGTAGGCTCCAAGCCAGGGAAAAACCCAAGAAAATCATCTTCTTATAGAATCAAATCAAAGTGAGATATCCAAGACCCAAGGCCAAGACCAAGACTGCCACAAAGGCCCAAGTCAACCCTCCTCCAAGCTATCTCCAACAAGTCATAGTCAACAAAATTCAATATTGGTCAAATCTTTGAATTCTGGTCAATCCCTAAAATTTTGACCTTGTGATAGCCTTAGAAAAATTGTAGAAGAAATCGCACATGTGAGCAGAATTAGGGTGGAAAAAAGATAATCTTCTCTCTCCTTTGACCTCTTCCTCTCTCCTTTGGCCTCATTGTTTTTCTTCTTGATTTGGCACACAAATCTATGATAATCGATGAGTGAATGAATAATCTCCAAAGTGGTTGAGTTTCCCTCTATATATTCACATCCAAGGGGTCGAATAGATGCCCCTAGGACCGACTTGTCCAAGGAGGGCCGACTTGGTCTTGTGGTGACATTTTTTACTCTTTTGACTCAAGATAAGATTTTTTTATTTTTCCTCCAAGAATTCCAAATGGGACTCTGACTAAAAAAAAATATTTGACTCATGACAATTTTTCTTTTGACTCAAATAACCCTACAAACATCAAGTACATGCTTTGACTAGAAAAATAACAATAATGAATGTAATAAATACATCAATAGTAAATTTGAGTTACATTATGAAGACAGACACTAGTTATATTTTCAACACTCCCTCTTAACTAGGGAAGTATTCATAATGACACAATAGTATACTTTCAAATTGAAGTATTCTCATAAGAAGGGATTCATATTGATAAGCATCATCATAACTAGCATTGTCAAACATAGTAAGGCCTTGACTAATAAGCTATATCTCTCCACAATATTAGAGCACAATGTTGGGAGGAATAAATTTGGACACCACCACTGCCTCTCTCCAAGTACATACCCTGTACGGATGTTCACCAGGAATGTCCTCACAAGACTATTATTATCTTAGATACTCTATCCTCAAATAATATCGGTCGTTAGGACTACTCTTATCTTGGATACCCTATTCTCAAAGAGTATCAATCCTCGAGACTACTCCTATGTTGGATACAATTCCTCAAGAATTATTGGTCCTAGATGCTTATCCAATCCACCATTCTCCCTTCCAATGCCTTCACTAGGCTTATGGTTGTTAGTCCAGGCCATAGTGCATGACACATGGATAATATGGTGTCCACCCTCACTCCCTCTCTAATAGGGAGGAATAACAACAAGCCTAAGCTTCTCTCAAAAATACTCATCAATGCAACAACTAATTGTTCTTCCATGGAGATATGTTGTAGCTTCTAAGCTCTCATCTGCATCACAATCTTGAATCATAAAACACCTCGACCTCCTATTAATTCTTTAACAATCTTCATATCGAATCCAATGTGTCATCAAATATGTTAAAGACACGCATGGTATGCACACGACATAAGAAATATAAGCATGGATGCATTTATTATTCACAAACAATGCATATATAATACATTGGAGTGACCCTTGGTTTCACATTCCAAGTGTTCTCTTGGACTCCTCTTGACTGTTCAACTCCCACACTTACCCTAGGAGGATTAGGTGTCCAACATTCCCCCCCTTAATCCGAAGGGGTATGTGTGAGTCTAAGAAGAGATTTGTAAAAGAAATCTACAAAGTATGCATGGCAGCACTAGGCTAAATGAGATCTCTGAAATGTTGGCATAAGGATGTGGTTTAAGGATGACCACCAACTCTGGAACGCTTAGTGCAGTTCTCAAAACTTTTCCAAATCTCTCAAGAAACTGAGGTCTTCTGCCAGAGGAAGTGCTCCTCATATTTTGAAGAGGGAGACCTTCAACCTGGAAGTAGGGAGGTCTATGACTAGTGATGGTTTAGGATGACCACCAACTCTGGAACGCTTGATGCATTTCTTGGCACTCTACCAAAACTGGAAAGAAGCTGAAGTCTTTTGCTAGAGGAAGTTTCTAGAATTATTTGAAGAGGAAGAATATCAACCTCGCATAGATGGTTTAAGGTTGACCACCAATTGATCATGGGCATTTGTGTCTCTGGCTATAACTCTTAATCTAGAATGACAAGTTGTGGCTTAGGCTCACTTGATGTGGCTTCGAAGCTTGCAGATGACCATCATTTTCCTCCTATCAGATACAAGGTGAGATGATAGCGAAAACTCAAATGCAAGACATTTTAATATTCTAGAAGAAATTATGCCATATGACTAAAACATCTTCTCGGTTGTTGATGCCCATTGTCAAGAAGTGATCCATCCAAGATGAATCTTTGTTCTTGTAGGAGGCTTGTTTCTGAAGCACCTGTGTGAAGAATGAGTGTGCTAACCACAGTTCTTGCATGGGTAAAGATCAAAACAGTCATCTTTCATATGGCCAACTCGGTCATAGTGTTGGGATTCACAATCTGGTGTTGTTGCTGTGGAAGAGAAGAAAAATCTAGAACAGTTGAAGGTGAGCTATCATGAAGAAATATGGCACTTTGAAATTGAATGGGCTTGGAATAGTTCAAGCTATGAAAGGACACCTACTTTTCATATCCAAGGCTAGTGTTGTGCTTGTTATGGACAAGCTCTTCCCAAGGTATGATGATGGGCTTGGTATATACATTGTTGAAATTGAAGAGCGGAGATTGTTGCGGGAGTGAGGAGGGAAGCTCGTAGGCGAAGGGTGGTGTGAGGGAGGCCGGAAAGCGCAGACAGGAGGTAAGAGATCCAAAGGGCGGAGATTTCTGCAGGAGGGAGGAGGGAAGCCTGCAGGTGGAGGGAGGTGTGAGGGAGGCCAGGAGGGAGGGTTGTTGGCAGATGAAGGTGGGAGTAGTGGATGGAGCGGAGGAGAGAAGCAACTGTGCAGGCATAGTCTTATTAAAACAGTGGTATGCAATCGCGCCAAAAATTAGTGCACACAGTATGACAAAAGAAACAGAGGTGTGCAGTTCAACAATCAATAAAGATGGAATCCATAACAGTAATGGTTAAAGACAAAGACAGTGAAAGCAGAATATGTTATAACTTATGTACATTAATTCCAATTGGGCACAACAGAGATGGTTCTAAAAACAAATTTTCGACTATCAGTGAATTAATGGAGTTTTAATGTGCAGTGAGAAAAAATGTTGCAGAGGACCGTAGTGTAGTCCAGGTGTAGAGAAATGCTCAGGTGCAGTTCTGAAAGTTAGAGTATATTCCTCTTTGCAGGGCTGGTCTTCTCACAATAGAGGAATGGAAATACTGTAACAACCTCTATTCTACTAAATTCTCAGAAGGCCACACATCATGGCTTCGATACCATGTTAAAGACACCGCACATCATGGCTTTGATACCATGTTAAAGACACGCATGGTATGCACAAGACATAAGAAATATAAGCATGGATGCATTTATTATTCACAAACAATGTATATATAATACATTGGAGTGACCCTTGGTTTCACATTCCAAGTGGTCTCTTGGACTCCTCTTGTTTTTTCAACTCCCACACTAACCCTAGGAGGATTAGTGTGTCCCAAAAAATAGTTCATCAAACACCTTATGGAGCCAAACGTCTACGAGCCTTCATATCTTCTTTCTTCGTAACAAAATTTTGCTTTCAAGCTCTTCCAAGAAATCATATCAGCTCCCAATCATCAAATGTATCTCTATTAACATCAATATTGTCAACTAAATCAAACCAATCAATTATAAATACAACGATATCATAACTCTTCAACTTCTTGCTACAGGATATTTCCGTAGATTAGTTATCTTCTCTTTTTTATCACAAGCTTCTCTAGGTTTTTTTTCAAATTTCGAGTAGTACTGTATTCATCCAAGATCTAACTTCTCCTTCTTTTTTGTTGAGGTAAGTGAACTTTTTTTTTTGTGTTGCCATTTACTTGACTTCCATTTATGCATACTTCAAACTAATTTCTTCTTGTCTTTGTACTTTATCCAAATCTTCCATCTCATAGTCAAGTTTAGATAGATCTTGTCTTGACCTGTGACCTTTGTTAGAATACTATGAAAGAACAAAATTCAAAGTGCATTTATAAAAATATAGATAGTAATAATTGAATAAATTAGGTATATAATACTTATCCTTTCGAGGAGAGTCAAATCCCTCTTAATCTTTAACCTTTTCATCAATCCTTGTCCTCACATCAGCATGATGTCATTCCTATCATTCTCAAGAACTAGGTTTTTCTCTTTATAGTAGAAATAATTAGTTATGGTTTCTATTCCTAGAATTTTCTAACTTCAAATTTTTGCTATGGTTTTCAAATCCTAGATGTTTCATTTTCCAAAGTCTTCAAGACCTTTCACTCAAAATTTGCAAAACCCTAGACAAGCCTTCTATGCATGAGATTTCCATTCCTTGATCACAAAGAAACCAACAAGGAAAGACTGCAAATGTTATCACAACAATGATCTAAATATATCTATGCAAAATCTTATCACTATCTTTCAATAGATCATTGTATTAACGTTACTATTGTTGGCATATATCATAGCTTACGCATACTTATTTTTAACTTCACTTGTACTCCATTATTGTCTTTGAGTATCATACTATATTGTAACTTCTAGGAGTTACTTCAAAGAGTCATGCTTACACTAAGGTTTTTCCATACTGCTACAACCAGGTCTTCAAGAGGTTGAACATTGATCTCATTCCTTCATTATTCAAGCTAGGATATGAACCACAAAAATGTTTGTACGATTTCTTGATTTATCTTGATTATTTTAAACTTCACATATAGGTCGGGTTTCATTGAAGTGATTAGTTATTCTTATGTATACGAATGAATTTATGGCTTCTTTATATACCTTCATATATCTTACTCATAGTTCTTCCATTCTCAGCCTTCAAGATGTCATGGGTCTATGTTTAGATCACAATAGGCATTAAATCATTTTATTCATGTCTTAAACTAATATCCTTCACATATAAACTCAATTCTTCAATATGACAAATTGTTTATAACATATCTCAAAATATTAGGACCTTGCATATAGAATGCACATTCTTCCACAATGTTGCCACAATGAATTCAAATGTCTTTGTAGAATTTGAATATATCATAGAAATGTTTCCACATAAAATTTTGTAAGCCATAGTGTCATAGAATATTTTGGGTGCCATCACATAATATTTGAATCTTAGGTGTACGAGCTCCAATATTTTGCATAGAATTTTGATGGTTTTGTATCAAGAACTTGTCCACAGAGGTAGTTGGCCAATATAATATGGTGTAACATTCCTCAAATCTTCACATAGACTTCCAAAGAACTTAGATCCTTTTCTTCATCCTTATAATCACTACACTATTCTTGAAAATTCTCGTATAGCCTATTCATAGAAGAATTTTTCCTTTTAAATTAGATGTCACAACAAAATTGCAGTGCCTCCAGACTTTGATGCTTGCCATAATGAGATGACCTCTTTCATTCTCATCATTTGTTTCAGAACTTATCTACTTAAACTTCAAAGGATTCAAATTTCATGGATAGTACGGATCTTGGTGTCGTGAATATCTAGAATTTTAGAGGTAAGATTGAGTGTTAAGTCACCACAGGTTCACAAAGTTTGATCCTCAGTTCATATTAATTCCTTTTCATTTGCTCCTTTTTCTTGATATATATGCCCATAACTTTCTCTATAATGTCGGTCATGATTCTTCCATAAGATATTTTGTTTATGCATATCTATCACGTCAAAGCTTAGGTTCATTTTAGATAAAGATACCATAGGAGATTGTTCACAAGAACTTGTATCATGGAAATATATATCACCATAGGGATTTTTTGTCTCAGAGAAATATATCATGTCACAGAACTTGTGTCATATTAAGCCTTGAGTCTTTGTTGATATACCTAAAATATTTCTTTGCATGCTTTAGAATATATATATCATAATATGCGCCTTAAAATCCATTGGTACAGTGAATTATGCCACATGAATTGTGTGTCTCTGTTTAGGGTTACCACAAATATAATAGCTTCAGCGTTATCATTCCTAGCCTAGAAACATGCATGGATACATTCCTTCCTTCATTGACAAGCTCGAATATGTGCTTCAGATTTCGATTAATGCCATTGGACATAGTTTCTAGTGAAGAAATTACTTTTCAAAGAGAATTTGTTGCAAGAGAGTTGAGTAAGAATCAAAATCCTTCAATGATGTCAAAAGAGAGAGATAAGTGATGGCTATTGCTTCAAGTTTTATTCTTATTTATCCTTTATAGAAAGAGATGTAATTGTTGCAATGATAGACAAGCCAACTATATGTGATCTTCAAACCGCCTTTCCTTCGCCTTAGCTATGATACCATGTTGAGAAATCAGGATGCATGTAGATTAAGGTAGATTTCTCTTAAACTGATAATTACTTGTGATTTTTTGTTGGATTCTTATTTCTTTTATTATGTTTACTTATTCAAGTAATTACTAGAATATAAAACATGAAGATCACAAGAGACAAAGTAAACAAATATGTAGGCTCCAAGCTAGGAAAAAACCCCATAAGGGGGAAAACCTAAGAAAATCATCTTCTTATACCCAAGAACGAGACAAAGACTGCCACAAACACCTAAGTCAACCATCCTCCAAGCCATCTCCAACAAGTCATAGCCAACAAAAGTCAACGTTGGTTAAATCTCTGAATTTTGGTCAATCCCTGAATTTCCACACCTCGAAATTTCGACCCTATGACAACCTCAAAAGAAATGTAAAAGAAATCACAATGTGAGAAGAATTAGGGAAAAAAAAACCCTTCTCTCCCCTTTGACCTCCTCCTCTCTCCTCTGACTTCGTTAGTTTTTATTCTTGCTTTGGCACAGAAATAGATGATGAATGATGAGTGAATGAATTATCTCCAAATTGGTTGAGTTTCCCTATATATATACACATCCATGAGGTTGAATAGATGCCCCTAGGGATGACTCATCCAAGGAGGGACAATTTGGTCTTTTGGTGACATTTTTAACTCTTTTGACTCAAGATAAAATATTTTTCTTTTTCTTCCCAAAAGTCCAAAAGGGACTTTGAATCAATAACATTTCTTTGACTCGTGAAATTTTTTCTTTTGACTCAAATAACCCTACAAGCATGAAGAACATGCTTTGAATAGAAAAATAATAATAATGTATGTAATAAATGAATATAATAAATACATCAATAATACATTTGAGTTACATTATGAAGACCGACACTAGTTATATTTTCAACACATGTAAGGTGCATTTAATATCCATATATAAAAAGCATA
This sequence comes from Pinus albicaulis, assembly GCA_034641835.2. Lineage (NCBI taxonomy): Eukaryota > Viridiplantae > Streptophyta > Pinopsida > Pinales > Pinaceae > Pinus > Pinus albicaulis. Next base: position 1,238,857,230 of record CM076572.1, on the reverse strand, counting down.
TACATGTCATGTCATTGTCATTTTAACAGTCAATAAAAAACATCTACAAATAACAAAAAAAAACAAAAAACTTCCAATATCTATGTATGTTGTCATCCCTCCATAAACGACGAATGGTAGAACTCCTAAATGTCTTCACATATTTGTTTTGTGACCTTCGAAACTCCCAAATCTTGCACAGTGATTTCCTTAGGTAGGGCGTCTACCACTATATTTCTCTCCTTGTAGATATGGCGACAAGGAATCTGATCAAAAGTAATATTTAGATGAAGATTCTCCTTAAGAATAGGTAGAAGTGTGTGATTGAGGCATCTTTGTGTTTTGTTGAACTAGTTTATGACATTCATAGAATCACCAAAAGCCTTCATTGTGCAACACTCTTTTTCAATGGTGAAACATAAAAGAAGTTTTAAAGAGAGAAAATATGAAAAATTACTTATGTCCATGCCCAATCCAATCTGATGTTTGAATAAGTGTTGATCTTGAAGGTATAATACTACCCCTCCACTACAAGCACCATCTGCAAGAGAAGCCCCAGTCAAAATAAGCCCATGGTGATGAGGTATTTATATTTTTAGCTAATATAACCCGAGGGACGTGTGAATAATTTGAGGGTGGAAAGAAAGAGAAAATTTCAAGGAATTGTGTTGACATCGATCAAGAGAAGAAACATGATCCTGAAATATTTCCTTGCTTCTATCTATCCAGACTCCCCAAAAAATGAGAGGGGGAATGTTATTGAGAGTTTCATCATTTGATAGGTCCCACCAAGATTTCCAAGTTTCAAGAAAGGTCTCACCGTGCCAAACTATACCACAACCCAGATTGATCCTGCAATTTTCCCAAGTACTCATCATGAAAGGTCAGGTCAAGAACACATGACTCACCAACTCCTCTACATTTTTGAATAGTATGCACCAGCTAGGCCCTTCCTTCTGCCTTTTTTGTAGGTTGTCCCAAGTGGAAATTTTGTTTTCAATCGGGCACAAGAGAAAAACATGAGCCTTTTCCAGAAAACTCAATTTCCATATATTTTTCCACTACCGAGTCGGATCCACTCACCTTCTAGCTGCTATTAAGTATAAGTAACTAGTTTTGGGAGTGTGCTCCCCAAACATCGAATGAACCCAACAAAGGGATTACTCTCTATCTATGATCCTAACGTGAGTTATATTCAAGGTCATAGTATATTTTTTCCATGAGGAAAGCATATTTCTCTGATAAATTGAGTTGTTGTGCATAAAACCATCCTTGAGCCCATATGGAGAACCGGGCCTCATCAACAACCTGATTCAGAAAAATCCTTTGATTCTCATTTAAAAGGATGACCTATTCATGAGGGTGGTGAAAAAATTCCTGACATCCAACCCATGGATCAATGTCAGTCGTCATCTTTTTTTGTTACCAACATTACAAGCTAGGTTTCTTTCCACCATTGAGAAAGATGGCAAAAATTCCTTCCAGATGATAGATACATTAGCTTCCTTTTTGTTTAGTGACCTGATCCATTCATCAATATACGATGGAAATGTGTATTTGTTGTGGAAAACTGAGGTCTGGAGGCTATTTGTGGACAACAACCTGCAATCAAACTTAGCTTCCAGTTATTTTTCAAATAAAGGAAATTTTTTTATGCCCAATATCCCCTAAGCTTTTGGAACTGCTATTTTGTCCCATCGCACCCGTGGAAGGAAAAAATCATCTTTAGAGCGTTCCAATAGAAACTAAAAACATAACTTGTGAACACAATCAATTATACCTTTAGGTATCCAAGATAGAGACATCTAATAGACTAGGATGACCTCCAGAACTAATTTAATAAGGACCAATTTTCCAACTTTGGATAACCACCTGAAACTCCAAATATTTAATATTTTTTCAATTTTTTCTAACACTCATTATGAAACTTCCTTCCTGAATGCATTTGATTTGAAGTGAAATCCTAGATTCTTTAGACCTTCCTCAAAAGTTTTGAAATGAAATGGAAAATGTGCCTATACACTTCAAGCTTCCCTAGGGGAGAGGGAAAAATAAGAGAGAGTGGTTTTTGTTACATTGATTTGCATACATATGACCTTCTTAAAGAGAGTCAAATCTTCTTTTATTGAAGCCAAATTGTGCCTAGAACCATTGCTAAAAAAGAGAATGCCATCAACAAATAAAATATGGGTAATTGTCAAATATTCTGCAACCGACACTCCCCTAATGTCCACCCTTCTTTTTGTTGCAATGAAAAGTATGTTAAGGCCTTCTGCCACTAGTAGAAATAGTAGAGGAAACAGTGGGCACCATTGTTGCAACCCACATTGAGCATGGAGAAATGGAAAGGATGATCCATTAATAAAGTCTACGAATGAAAGTGAAGTGATACAACTCATAATCTAATTGATAGAAGCAAATTCAAAACCCAAATGAGTAATAATCAAATGAATAAAAATCTAGTTGATCCTATCATAGGCTTTTGATAGGTAAATTTTAATTAATTTTGCATTCATATTTATGATTTTGAGACCGTGTAGACCTTCTTGGGAAACTCCAATTTCTTCATGAATTTGGCCCCCTTCAAGAAATCCAAATTTCTCCCTAAATACATTTTTGGAGAGAATAACCCTGATCTTGTTAGCAATAATTTTTTAGATCAATTTATATGTACATTTGTAGATGGAGATAGGCCTGAAGTCATCAAAATTTTTTGGATCATCTATCTTAGGGATAATGGTGACAAAGGTAGAACTAAAAGACGCTAAAATTATTCCATTCAGTCGAGAATCCTCAACCACTCTAAGTAGATCAACTCCCAAGATGTCATAAAGATCGAGAAATAATTCTACCATCCAGACATCGGGACTAGGACCTTTATCTTTCTACATACTGTCTAGAATTCCTTGAAGTTCACCATCTAAGATAGGATCCATCAAACATTGGTTGTCTTCCTCCTTATAAAAATGAGGAAAATATTGTGCAAAACATACCACTTCAACAATTAAAGCTTCTTCGAGGGATTTATAGATGTTGTTGAAATGTATTTTGCAAAGAGAAGCTAATTCCTCAAAGGATGTAACTTTCCCCCCATCTGGATCATTTAGGGCCCATGTTGTGTTACTTTATTTGTGCCCCTTTGCAAAATTTTGGAAAAAAATTGTATTCTCATCTCCCCTCTTCAACCAAATAACTCTGCTTTTTTCCCTCCAAACCTCTTCTCTTTCTTCCATGATTCTTCTTTTAGAAGCCTCCAGATGCAAGATTCATTGTTTGGAATCCTCGGTATCATAACACCCCCTTTAGGGACCTCCAACGTTTTCGGTTCTTCCTCCATGAATTTAAGTTGTACTTCATCCCTAAGTTTCTTATGAAGAGACCAATAGTGGCCTTTTTAACCTCTTTTAAATTCTCAACAAAATGGGATGAAATGGGAAAGTCTTGGTTAGAATGATATTGGATCCAATTTTCTGATACAAGATTGAGAAAATTCTCATCTTTTATCCATACAACATTTAATTTAAAATGACTAGCAAGTTTCTAGATATCCATACAACATTTAATTTAAAATGACTAGCAGGTTTCTAGATATCCCCTTTAAATTCCAAGAACACAAGATGATGATCAGAGACACCAGAAACCCCAATCCATTGTCAAAACAAAGGGGTTCTTTTTGTCAAATTGATTCAACCATTAGAAAACTATCAAGGTTCTTAGCAATCATCACCTCCTTGGATGACTTATTCCTCCACGACAGTTTTTACTTAATAATATTTACATCAATTAGCCTATTCTCTTCCTATAGTTGTGTGACGAAGTCAGAAAGGGAGTTTGGGTGTGCATGAGAACCCCAAACTTCAAAGGCACACATTGTGAAATTAAGGTCCCCCCCCCCCCCCCCCACCGACCAAATTATTATTCTTCATGAAGGATTTTCCCATTAATTGGTCCTAGAAAGGAGCATGATCGTGATAAGTAACATATATATTAACCATAGTAAGATCCAACCTAAACTCTGAGGAAAAAAATTATTCACCCAGATCTTAATCAACACACCAATAATTATTCACTTTGATATTTTTTGTGTTAAACTCCATAGCCAAACCCAGACCGTCCCCTTGCATATGAGCCAAAGAAAACCCATCCTAGGAAGAGATAATAAAGAACTTGTTAGATGTTGTCTCCATCACCCAAGGTTTCCTAAATGAGAAGAATGTATGGGTTATCAGAATCAATTAGTCTTCACAAATCTAGCTTTCTAGATAGGCTAGCCATACCCTAACAATTGAAAGATATAACCATCATGGCAGAAAATTCTCAAAAGCTTGAGTTTCTCTAAGTTCCCCTAAAACTAACTTTTGTCTTCCATCTACAATGTACTGATGTGCCCTCATCTTAGCCTTGGATATATGTGATTTTCTCCCCTATAAGAGACCCATATGCATGTTCAAGGGTAAATATCCAGGACCCCCCACACCTAAAAAGGAGTCCCCTTTAGATGTCTGAGGACACAAGTTTTAGTGGGAGAGAGACTCAAATAATTCCTTCATATCTAAGGGAAGCATAATTTTGGTGGAGGGGCAAGAGGTATTGAAAAAGGGACAATGATAGTTTAAAAGAGAAATAGGTAAACGAAAAGAAGGTGAAATGCAAGAAAAGTGTTAGGTACTGGAAGGACCAAACCCCATATCCAAATTGCAGAAAAAATTGAGTAGACAATTAACATATTGAAGAAGTGTTACCTAAAAGGGATACAACTATGGGAGATGGAGCATCAACCTCTCGGATATCTAGAGGACTTGCATACACTGAACCCACCAAGCCCACTCCTACTGAGCCCATGGTCTTCACTATTGATACTAGTTGATTCGCCTGCTGAAGCTGAAAGGGAGATACTTTTGAAATATTTTACTTATCTCCAGACAATGTCCCGAAATTTCGATCTTCACGATGGATCCCTATGCTTTTTACTAGAGAAAGGAAGGGAAAAACCCATCATGATATGCCCTTGATGATGGTACCTTCAACACCTGAAGGGTATTCCTTCATAATCAATAGAATGGTAGTGAGAAAAACCCATATAACAGAGATCTAGGTCAGGATATAACCCTCTGCATGGATCCAATTTAACCAACACCCTAGCCATAGTCATATTTATGGTAACTATGAATGCCATATTTTCTTCCAAGAAAACCCCTAATTTGTTTTGTATGGATTTTAACATATCCATCATCCATATTTGAGGTGAGATGCTAGGAAGTCTAACCAAGACCACGACATAGTCCATTCACTTCCGGATGTCATTGAACAAAGGGCTCCAGCATTTCAACAACACAGGGGAGGATTCTATACATCATTTTTTCTCCAAAACTCACGAAATTATGTCCACTGAGTCAAATATTAGCATAAGCCAACCACAGGCTAGTATAGTTACCTCTGAAACCTTCATTGGTGTATTTCCTCATTCTTTATTGATCCAATCACATAAAACTTCTACCGAGAATTTTTTGCCTCCAACTCGTGCTAATAAAACTAGCTCTACCATAGTCATTACTTTTTCAAGTTGAACATCCTCCCCAAGGACTAGCTTTTGGTTCTCATTTTTTTCCTTAAACGAGTTTTTTCTTTGTTTTATGGATCGACTCCTTTGTCTTCCACAGTTTTCACTTGGTCTCCTTCAAAACCATGATGTCATCCAATAACACCTTCTTAAGCAAATGTTGCGATGTTTATTCCTCCAGGGTTTTCATCAAGAAACCCTAAAGAAATGGTACCTAAGGGTAAGTAATTCATAGCAAAACCCCTCCATTTGAAAAAGCCCCAACATGCAAAAACTCCTACAAACCAACTTCTTGTATATGTTCATATCCCATAGACAAAAATCTTTCGGGATGGAACAACTCGACTATCGACCACCCACTTGAAGATAGACCATAACTCAAATCAAACGTAGAGGGAAGGGAGGGGGGCTTACCCTGGATAAGGGAGGAAGCTTAAATATGCAGTTTCAACTACACTCGCCAATCTATACCCTAATAAATTCCCCTGAACCAAGAAATTTGGACACCCTGAGGTAGGTACATTAGGTTGTCACCACATCACACTCCTAAAGCTAAGATGAACTCAAGACCTCCACTAAATAAACACCAACTAGAACTTGAGCCTCGTCAGTGCCCATCTGAGATGGCACATTGAACCAGGGTGAGGAGAAACCACTAGGGTCAAAGCCATAATCTACCAATTCCTCTTCTTTCATGGTAACTTCCAACAACCCCATAGATTACGTTGAAGACCATGAGACAAACCATTGGATAACTCTAACCCAAAAAAAATAGTGAAGAAAAACCTTTTCGTTTTGTGGTTACCATAATGCACCAATTACAAAATAGCCTCGCACCCCAGACCCCCTTATTTATATTCTTTGTAGTAAAGAAAACTCTTAACCATTTTAAATTAGGAATCTATTTTATTTATATAAAATCAATATTTTTTATACTAATTAAAATTGTTTTGATTAACATTGTTAAATCTTTTTCAAAATCCTAAAATTAAAGTTATATTTTTAGCGAAAAATATTATATTTACATTTAAAGTTACCTAAGAATCTTTATCTACTTTGGAAACTTTTAATAAAGTTAATTATACATACATAATAAAACACACACACACACACACACATATATGAGAGTAGGAATTTAGAAAGTAGGATTTTAATTAAGTTTAAAAATGTTGACAAAGGTTTTTTTTTTTTTTTTAAAGAAAAATGTCTCCACGTAGGGTGTTAATGCATCAAAACACTTATTATAGACTCTTACACTAAGATTGGCTCCATGTTCAAGGTTGGGTGGTTGAGCACTTGGGAACAATTAATGGAACTTATGGTACTTGGCCACCAAGAATGGTTACAGTGCATCATTTCACTGCCACCTTACACAACATAATGAATATCATGATGTTTCAGTATCATTCTGAGATTTGGATGGATAGATTGGCACTTTTGATGTGGTTGCAATGCATGTGATGGGTATCTATAATAAAAAACATAAATTCTTTGGGAACTTAACATGGGTAAATTACCAATTCCATCTGTGGTTCACTATTGTTTCAAATTAGCTTTTTACTCCTTCCTCTATGTCATCTTTCCCTAGACACTTGGAATGCTTCACCTTCATGTACTCTACCTCCTCAATCCTTGAGCCTTGTAGCATTCAAGTTTCTTGTCGAGGTTCCCCTCTCCATTATCCTTGTTCCTAATCTCTGTCCCAACCCCCTTCACTGTTATCACAGCGCCAAGGAGGGGGAACTCTTCCTTTGGTCATGGCAGATCCAACCAAGTTGTTGCGACATGCACCAGGCCCCAGGCTAGTGCTAAAGCCTCGACACATAGATTCTAGAAATGTACGACTCAGTCAACATGAGAGGAAATCAAAGTTGTAGAGAGTGAGACTAGGGTTGATCGTCGTTTTCTTTTAGACACATATGTGATAGACAATGTCACGCAATGGATACTAGACACATGTAATATTAGATCCATGCACACTCAATATATGCAGAATGTGGACCTTTATTGGCAAGTAAAAACGTTGATGGTGAAGGTCCTCGTTGAACATAACAAGGCTCAAGAAGAGATACTTATTTATATCGATGCTCTACAACAATAAGAATTTGGATGCCAAAATTATAGTTATGGGCAAGAAACTCGCTAATATAGACTTCAAAAGTGGAAAACAAGATGCCAAGTTATTATTTCAACTTGGATGGACTCTTTCACATATTAAAAATGGTGTATCTCACAATTTTTTGTTTTAAAATTATTTACAAGCTTGAATTCTTATAAATTAGTTTTTACTTATTTTATTCTTATGATTATCCAGTTTACTATAAACTTAATTATTTAGAAAATGACTATAAAGCTATGGATTTTTGTATAGGTTAAAAAAAAATATTTTTATACTATTAGTATAATTTATTACTAATTTATAGATTTTTTTGGCGAAAAGGATGAACTGCGCAGCCTCCGCTCTTGTTAGGGTTTCCACGCTTGGGTGCTGTCATGGCTAGAAAGCCGCCCTGGAAGCATGACAGTCTCCAGCAGCTCGAGACCTGTCTCGCATGTGAGAAGCATGGCTCTTCCTCCACCATGAAGACAAAAAATCGGAGTTTATCTGCAAGCCTGTGGCAAGGGACCTCTCCAGTTACAGCTGTGCACGAGATAGGAACAGGGTAGGTGCTCTCAAGATGGGCCAAGCTGCAAAAGGGAAACTGACGGCCCAGATCTGCACTTGTGAGCACCCTCGTGTAGCCATCGTATCTCAGATCTGTCCGGCAGAGCTAGATTACCAGAGCCTAGGTGGGCCTTCGTCCATGCACGAGACCTCCACTAACCGCAGTGGCGAGGATTTGATGGAGGCTTGGCTCCACACACCTCCTTAGGATCTAACCCGACCCAAACCCAGCGAAGCGGCTTCAGCAGAATTTTGCACAGATCTTAGTCTGTTGCGCTCTAGAGTGAAAGGCCCCATCAATAGCTGCACAAATCAAAACAGTTCTCCTATGAAGGCCATCAACAGGGGAAAAATTGCCATCCGTAGCCTACCTCTGATCCATATCGGACCCTCGCTCCATCGCACATCTCTCGAAAAGGAAGACATGACCCCCTCCTTCTAGATCCAGATCATACTTCTCAATGGAAAAACCCTGCTATGTTGGGTGCGATCTGCAGATCGAGTGCAGAGTTTAGCGCATGTCATCGAACTTAAGCTGAGGATCCCCTCTGTCATGCAATGATTCCTCTATAGAGTTAAATGGCTCGAGAACACTCTCCCACTCTCTTTTTATAATATTGAGAAAAACGCTACTCTGGTTTTATCCCTTCATCTACGAGGAGGGGATTCTAGGCATCCCTCCTCTGCACAAGCTTTCTCTTACAAGGATGTTGTCCATGCACAACACCCCAAGAAAGCTGCACATCCTCTTGAGGCTCCTAAGCCTTTTTTAGTGGACAAAATGAAGGACATACCAGCGATTGAAATCTCTCACCTAGTATTGGATGACTAGTTTCAGTTATATGCAGAAAAATCCATAATCTGTCGATTCAATGGATTATGGCCATGCTCAATAGATCTCTATCAATGGGTTCACTCCACTTGGACCAATAACAACAAGATTTTCTTCTGCTGAAAGGGTTTCTTCATAGTTCTGTTCGCTTTCAAGGAGGACTATCAAAAAGCCTTAACAGGAGGACCTTGGTTCTGGGGAGAAGCTGGGCTATTCCTCACACCATGGTTCCTAGAATTCAACCCCTCCACAACCATCACTACCAAGCTTCCTATTTGGGTCAGGCTCCCAAATTTACCGGCCCCTCTATGGCACTTTTCAGTCTTTCAAGGAATCGGAAATACTCTAAGACGCTTTCTAGCAATGGACACCTCCAGGGGGGAATCAGGCATATACACCTTTGGTAGAATATGCGCTGAAATAGACATCAGCAAAGGCCTTCCAGATCAAATCAATCTCAAAGTGGGAGACTTACATTGGACACAAACCCTAGTCTATGAGAATACCGCCTTCCGATGCCACCACTGCCATCAAACAAGACACCTTCAGAACTCATGCTCCTCCTTCCTTGCCCAAAAGAAGAAAAGCAACCACAAATCAAACTCCAAAAGCTGGAAGCCATGTGTTCTACCTCCCATGGATGACATCGACTCCTACAACTCAGATGAGGAAGAGATTGAAGCAGATGTGGAGGTTGCAAAGCAAGAGAAGGACATAACCTCGACAGACCCTTAAGTGCCCGCCGGTCCCTCGAGTGCTCAGAAATGGTCTCATGAAACCTCCTCCTTAGATTCTGATAAGGAGCCCTCTCCTTCAGACACCAACAGGCTCGAAGTGGTACTAGCCCAACAACCCCAGGATGGTTGGGTCAGAGTTTCAAAAAAGAAAGGAAAGAAATGTCGTACTGAGGATGCAACCCACTCTGGGTAGATTCCAGTGTTTGTCTTGTGGTTCCCTTGCTTTTTCTTCTTGTATCTCTTGCTTCTCTCTTGGCTACTCAATGAGACCGAGGTTGAATGTTCTTCATTTTCGGTCCCCTGTCATCTAGCCTCTCCTATTTGTAATCCATCTTATACCATACGCTTTTCTAATAGAAATAAACTAATTTACCCAAAAATAATAATAATTTATTACTAATTTAATAAAAAAATCCTAGAAAAACCCAAAGTATTATTCTAAAATAATGATTTGAAACTATCTATTTTTTTAGAAAGCTTTATACAATATATAGTATGTAACATGTACAATGTATACATAATTATTATATTAACTATATATAGCATGTAACATGTACACAGTATGCATAATTATTATATTTTAACTTATTGAAGCTAGTTGGTGAATATAACTACTTTTGTTTTTTGTTTCTTTGGGCACATCCACCGAATCGTACCCATGATTAATAGCATTATCCGCGCATAACTCTTCATGAAAATACTTTGTCAACCTATTCATCAAATATGACTATAAAAGTTCAATTGTCCTTACAATGTGAGGTTCTATAGAGTAAAATATTTATGTATAAATATTAAATTAAAAATTAAAATTATACTCGTGGTTTTTCATAATATATAAACCCCTCGCATTTTAATTTCAAGCGAGAATTGCTCCTATTCGAGAAATGGTATGTCTACTTCGATAAATCAACATTATTCCTAGATTTTTTTATTAATTATATCACTTTGAATAACGTGCGTTAGCCATCATTTTTGGTTAAAGTTTGGCAATTCCAAAACATATGGAATGTTGAGGGCACGTATTAGAAATGAACGGTAATGTGTCTTGTGAATCAAAATATCCACTCAAGTGATTTGGCACATAAGTATCCGTGATTTATTTCAACGCTTAAACAAATAAACGTATTTACTGGAATATTGGATTAGGTCCTACTTATGACAATTAATATTTTAGCGTATCAAGATTTATCGAAGTACCCACTTAACTAAATAATTTGGTAGGGGATTGCAAAAAAATTGCGTCACTAATTTTTTCTCAGTTTAGCAACGTAATATTTTGAAAAAAAATCCTACATAATTTCCAGCATCAAAATGCTGAAAATTCGGCAAAGTTTATGGCTACCTTGATGGTAGTACACTCGGTAAATAAGATGTCTATAATCTAGAGTTATTTGTCCAACCTCTTTTCTTAAAGGAGCTGGGAAATGTAATTATATGGGAGATGAACTTAGGGTGATTCATTATCTGAGGAAGGTCTCAACTTGCTAGAGGGAAAAGTTTATGTAGTGGAATGGTGAAGGGGAAGTTTTTTGAGATTATGTATAATTTTGTTAGTTTTTTTTGTTGGTTTAATTTATGGGAATTTAAATGTTAAATTTTATTATTTATGTAATATTTTATATTAGGAATTGTTTTTAGTGTGATTTTTTGGATTTTTTTGGTGTTGGAATTTAGTGGAAAAATTTGAGGTGAAATCTTGATTTGTGTTATTTAAATTGGTTTTTTATTGTATATATGGATTCAACATCCTGAAAACCCCGAGGGCACTTCGATTGTGTAGGGGTACTCATCAAACTTGTGATTTCAATAAATTCCTACCGGCTTTTAGCGAAATTAGACTGGGAAAATCCACCAAAAAAGCTTCCAAAAAGTCACACTAAAGATAACTCGTTTTATGGTCAATCAAGCTATACTCCATGAGCTTGGTACAATTGGATAATATTATGTAACAATTACTTCACATCACAACAATTGTCAATTGAACTGCTCCCGATAAGCTTGGCACAATTTTACAATATTATATGATAGTTTTGAGATAGTTAAAATATGATTGTAAATAATAAGGGAAAAAAATAATAATAAAAAAAAAAAGAATGACGCTATGTGATTTATTCGAATGAAAAGTGGCCTACACCTATGGTATTCATCCACCCATGGTATTTATCTACCCATGGTATTGTAAGTGACATCTATCCATGGTATTCAATCACCCATGATATGTATCCATCCATGGTATTCATCCACACATGGAATTTACCCATGGTATTGTAAGTGGTATCTACCTATGGCATTAACCCATGGTATCGACCTATGGTATCTACCCATGGTATTGTAACTCAAAAAAAGGCTATAAATAACAAGCCTCACTTTGTAAAAAGACAGATTGTCCACCACAATGTAGCTTCTACAGTTATTTTCCGTTTTAATAAAAAGTTTCTTTGTGCTTTTATTTACTCTGTGTTCTTCTCTTTTTTTCCTGGCATTGTAATTTTGTAGATCTTATCAGATCCATTTCAATTTTTTAGATCTTGGGGGTCTCCCCCCAAGATCCGGATCAATGGTATCAGATTCAGGTTATGCCTCCATGGGAATGAGGGTTTGAAGCATATTTCAATTTCAATGTTTTGCAGAAATCTTTAGCAAACTCCATGATTTTTTTTTGAATTTTTTTGAATTTTTTTATTTATTTATTTATTTTTTTGCGGTGATCTTGCAGATCAGATATGAAAATTTTAGTGAAAATTTACAAAAACAAAGACCAGATTTGGATTCCTTGCGAAAAAATACCCAAATTCAAAAAAAAAAATCCGCTGAATTGGAGTTCGGATGAGGGAGATATCGCTAATTCAAAATTAGCAATGTTGCAAACAAATTTATGACGAAAATTCGTGGACAGTGGCTCTCTTGTCATTTTTTGTAGTTTTCAGTGTGAAATTTCAAAGAAATGATTATATCTGAGCTCCCCCTGAAAAATTACCCGATTTCAAAAAAAAAAATCAGTCGAATCAGAGTTTGGACGAGGGAATTATTGCTAATTTAAAATCATCTATTTTTTGATAAATTTTGTGACAGTAGGATAATTCCAGCACGAATCTGAGAGTCTAGAGTCTCGAGATGGTGATTTCAAACACATGAGAAGATGCAGAATGATCATTCTATTTCTAAAAACATGTTATAATAAATATTCTAAGTTATATTGACCGAGTTATGCCCATTTTAAATTTGTAGCAACATTCAGAGCAAGTTCCCTTTGGAGACGTGCTCTCCAACCCCAAGCTATGTAGGCACCTACTACTTCATCAACAATCAGTATCACGGTTATGGATCAACTGCACAAAATCTTTCTCATTGAAGTCCATTTGCTAGGCCACACACTGTTAGTGTCAGAATTGGTCACAAGAATTAAATGGTATCTCTATCCTCGGATCTTCATTTGTCATGGTTCTAGGTCATCCACAAACCCACACTTCATCGAAGTCCATTTGCTAGGCCGCACACTGTCAGTATCATAGTTGGTCACAAGCATTACAAGGTATCTCTATCCTCAGATCTTCGTTAATCACGGTTATAGGTTAACAACACAAAACCCTTCTCTTCAATGGATCTTCATATTCAACAAGGGCTTCTCAGGAGGGAACTTCACACAATGGAGACCATTGCTTCTTGAGGAGGGAGGAATGATCCGAAAGAAAAGTGGCCTACACCCATGGTATTTATCCGCCCATGGTATTTTAAGTGACATCTATCCATGATATTCATTCACCCATGATATGTATCCACCCATGGTATTCATCCACACATGGAATTTACCCATGGTATTGTAAGTGGTATCTACCCATGGTATCAACGTATGGTATCTACCCATAGTATTGTAACTCAAAGAAAGGCTATAAATACTAAGCCTCACTTTGTAAAAAGACAGATTGTCCACCACAATGTAGCTTCTATAATTATTCTTCGTTTTAATAAAAAAATTCTTTGTGCTTTTATTTACTCAATGTTCTTCTCTCTTTTTTCTGACATTGTAAATTTGTAGATCTTGTCATATCCATTTCATTTTTTTAGATCTTGGGGGTCTTCCCCCAAGATCCAGATCAGTGATTCATTTCACTAGTTTCAATCCCATTTCTTCACCCCTGTGATCATCGCCCAATGCATTGAGTGCTAAGTGGACTATTCAAAAATCATGAGAAAATTAGTCATTTATGACTACCTCTCATGGAAATGGTCATAGATGAATAATTTACTTAATGTAGTTGAATCCCAAAAAATGATATCTAATATAATGCACTGCGAAAACCCCTAAATGCTTTAAATACAAAGTGTGAAGGGAGCTCTACTTGAATGGTTCATGAGGCACAATACTTGCTAAGGATTTGCAATTGGGGTAGCAAGCTAAGTGGGCTTGACTATGGGGAAAACTCCACAGTTAAGCGTGCTTGAGCCAGAGATGATCTCGGATGGGTGACCTCCTGGGAAGTCGTGGCTACCGGGTGTAAGCCCCGGAAGTGATGATTGACACTATGTGATTCATTTCACTAGTTTCAATCCTACTTCTTCACACCTACGAACATCACCTGATGCAATGCGTGCTAAGTGGACTATTCAAAAATCATGAGAAAATTAATCAGTTACAACTACCTCACCCGATGCAATGCGTGCTAAGTGGACTATTCAAAAATCATAAGAAAATTAATTAGTTACAACTACCTCATGGTCATAGATGAATGACTTACTTAACGCAGTAGAATCCCAAAAAATGATATTTAATGAAAATAATATTAATCATTTATTATAAATATGTAATATTTATATATATTTTTTATAATAAATATATAATTTTTATTTTTATAATTAAAAAATATAAATATATTTATTTATTATCAAAATAAATAAACAAATTTAATTAATATATAGCTTTAATGTTTTCTTTTTATAAAAATAATAAATCTAAGTCACTATATTTCAAATAAATATTTTATTTATTATTTACATATAATAATAATAAAATGGTTAATAAAAATGAAGATTATTGGACATAAAATTAAGAAAAAAGAAAGATTTTGAATTCAAAAGGAAGTAAGGAAAGTATTTGAATTCAAAAATAGATGTAATCCTCTTTAATCTATTAAAAATATAAAAAATTAATTTAATATATTTTGAATAAATATTTAAAAATATATATAGATTATTCTTTGTAAAGTAGAGAAGAGAAGAAAATAATTGAAATTATTTTATACAAAGTGGAAGAGGTAAGGAAGGAATTATATGAAAAGATTAAAAATCAAATTTAGTGATACTGAGTAAATATTTTAAAAAGTAAAATTATGCTATATAAAGTAAGGTGAGAAGAAATTATATAAAATTAAAAATAAAATTTAGTATTATTGAAAAAAATATTTACAAAAAATCACAAGGAAAGAATTGTTTTACATAGGAAGATGAAAGTATATGGAAAATTTATAATAATAATAATAATTGTTGTTCCATTCATAGAATTTAAATTATTTATATAAAGAGAGGGGAGTGATATAATATTGTAATAATTAAGGTTAATAAAATTAGTGTTGTTTATTCATATTAAAAAAAAATATGAATTATTTATATGGAAATTATAATATTGATGTTTTGATTTGCTTTAGAGAAATATATTATTTGATAATGTGAAATTGCAATTTTAGAATTTCAATAGAGAAAGTAATGTTGAAGATTGCAACAAGAAACAGTGAAGGAGACATCCTGAAACATCATCCTTGATCTTAGTTGGAAAATAATCACCTAAACTAGGTGGAGCCCACAGGCTATTTTTAGGTGTATGTCTATTTTTAGACATGGTGAGCATATTATATATGTAGCAGGAGGCTATTTGTAGATGGTTGGTCAAATATGAAAAATAGATGGACTTTTATTTTTAGACATATTGGGTGGAGTCTATTTTTAGACTGCCAGTCTAAAAATAGATATGTCTAATATTATTAGCTCTTAATAATATTTGGACTCTAAACATTATCTTATTCTCTTGGAGCACTTCAGTTCAGTGCACAGAAGTGGCACAACAGCTGACAGAAGGAATTACGCTATTCCTAAGGGTTTATTGGAGCTATTGCATGGAGGACTTCAGTTAGAACTCATATGACAGAGTTTGGTGGAGTTAGAGAAGTAGTTGGTGGAGTTGTATTTAGTTTAACTCAGTTAGACTCAGTTGAGCTAGTTGTATTTAGTCTAACTGATTGATACACTAGTGAGAGTGGTGTGAATTAATTAGTTAATTAATTCACTAAATAATAACTCATTAATCAATTGAAGAATACATCAGTTAACTACAGTGCATGGGATTTTCAGTGGAGACCAGTGGAGAGATAGGTGAAAGAGCAACTGTGACTATCCCAGAGCCATTCTTCAGCAGGGATTGCGCAGTAGAGGCAGGCTAGCAGGTGGAAAAGATCGGTGCATGGATTTGCAAGATCGGGCCTGATTAGTGTGTAGTGATTGTATTGTACTGAGAGCTTGATATGATTAGCTTTGTATGATGATTGTTACATGATCTCTATGACATATATTATATATAGATATTTTGGGTTTTCAGCTTCAGGCTTTCCCGTTAAACAACTGTGTTAATGTGTGTGAATTTTTATGGTTTCATGTGTGCATTGCAATTGATTTAATTTCCGCATGTGATGATCAATGGTGGAATAGATTCTGTATTTTGCATGAATTTATAATAGTGTGTTATCGGGAGAATCTTGGACATATAACACATAAGTTATATAATTTCTACATGGTATCAAAGCAGTTGATCATTGGAGCAGATTGCAATTATTGAAGCGGTTGAGTTTTGTGCTGGTGGAATTTAAATTTGCTGTAGTGTTTTCTTGGTGTCGAAGTTGAGCATTCATTGAAATGTCTTTCAACGGATTGCGATTGGAGTATGCCCTTGATGGGAGCTTGAATTATATTACATGGAAGGACAGGATGGAGGCAGTGCTAGATGATAATGGGTTGAAGGAGTTCATCGATAGCGATGTTCCTAAGCCGGGTTCTAGCGATGCGGCCGCACTTGACACATGGAAAAAGAATGTAGAAAAGTGTCGAAGGATTCTTTTGGAAGGTGTGAAGGACCACATTGTATCTAGCCTTCACGGTAAAGCCACTCCATTCTTAATGTGGAAGGCTTTGACAGACTTGTTCCAAAGAAAAAGTGACCAAAGGAAGTTGGCGCTTAAAGACAAGCTCAGAAAAATAAAAATGGAGAAGAATGACACTATTCTGGTATACTTGACAAAGTTTGTCCACTGCAGGGATGAGCTTGGGAGTGTAGGAGTTAGTGTGGATGAAGAAGACTTGGTGAGCTTGGCTCTCCTTGGGCTTCTGAAGAGTTTGCATAGCTACGAAGACTCTGTCAATGGACGGGAGAAACTGCCAGGATGGGAGTGACTTTGGTTGGATCTTGTGCAAGAGGAGATAAGGCGGGATACCAGGGATGGATCTTCATCGAAGAATGAAGATGAAGAAGATTTCACTTTGGTTGCAAAGGCAAAGAAGAAGAAGGGGAAGAAATTCCATTCTATATCTGAGGCCGGTGAAGATGGAAAAGAGCGTGACATGTCCAAAGTGAAGTGTTTTCATTGTCACGAACATGGGCATTTCGCCACTAATTGTCCACATAAGAAGAAGAACAAGATGGCTGCTGGAGCTGCAGCTGGTGAGGCTCTTGCCTCGCAATTTGAGCTTGACTTCTCATTGATCGCATGCATGGTGTCTAGTGCATTGGGATCGGGGTGGTACTTTGATAGTGGTGCTTCCTTTCACATGATGGGAGATGTGAACCTTTTCAGTGACTTGGTGGAGAAAGATCTCCAGTTGCATGTTGAGTTGGGCAACAATAGACGATACAATGCGACCAGCATTGGTACCATTACCTTTAAGAGGGAGTTAGGTAAACTCATTCTTTTACAAGATGTAGTGCATGTTCCAGGTTTAAAGAAGAATTTAATCTTAGTCGTAATGTTAGAGGATAAAGGGTATGATGTTGTCTTTAGTGAAGGAAAATTTTTCCTTCGGTACAAAGCAACAGGAAAATTCAAGAAGGTTGGGATTTGAGTGAAGAATCTCTACAGACTTGAAGTAGATGGGATTTCTACAGAGCTTCCTATTGTTGGGAAGTGCAAAGAAGGCATGCAATTGAAGCTTGAGAGGGAGCTGGATTTGCATGCAGGTAAGAGTGAACCTCGAGATGTGGAGCAACCACAAGATGAGGATCATGGAGTGGGTGCAACCACTCATGCAGAGAAATTTCGTGCCAGATGGGCAGAGGGAGTGCATGCAACTATACCACCAGGTGAGAGGTGGGGCGACATGCATGAGTAATCCCAAGAGGAGATTTCTGGGCAGGATTCATTGAGATGGTGTGGATCTCATGAATTGAACCTGGCTACGAGGTGCCCATAGAGCAACAGTAACATGATCAGTTGGATTGATGTAGTGAGATCAAAGTGACAATGTTGGATACTGGAGCGCAGTTCAGAGTTGACACCAAGTGCAGAGTGCATGGGTGCAGAGTTCAACAATGCAGTGGCTCCTGAAGACATGTGTAGTAATCAAGTAGGAGTCGAAGACTTTGATGACATATGCATTATACTGATTGATTTGTTTGGAGCCTTTCAGTTTCGGAAGTGTTGCAGCAAGAGTTGCAGAGCAAATGCATGGACTTGCAGGGCGCTTGCAAAGGTTGCAGGGTGAATGCATGGAGTTGCATGTCGCATGCAAAGACAGTCCTTTCTTGTTGAGAGGGAGTGTTGAAGATTTCAACAAGAAATAGTGAAGGAGGCATCCTGAAACATCATCCTTGATCCTAGTTGGAAACTAATCACCTAAACTAGGTGGGGCCCACACAGGCTATTTTTAGAACTATGTCTATTTTTAGACATGGTGAGCATATTATATATGTAGCAGGAGGCTATTTGTAGATAGTTGGTCAAATGTGAAAAATATATGGACTTCTATTTTTTTTTTTTTAACATAGACATATTGAAGATGCAATTTTTTGGGCCCCTTTGGAGTCTAAAAATAGATATGTCAAATATTATTAGCTCTTAATAATATTTGGACTCTAAACATTATCTTATTCTCTTGGAGCACTTCGAGTTTAGTGCACGGAAATTGTACAATGGTGAGCGAGGAAGGAATTATGCTATTCCTAAGGTTTAGACACTATAATTATTGCATGGATACTTCAGTTGGAACTCATGTGATAGATTTTGGTGGAGTTGATTGAGGAGTTAATGGAGTTGTGTTCAGTTTAACTAATCTAAACATAGTTGAACTAGTTATATTTAGTCTAACTGATTAATACACTAGTGAAGAGTGGTGTGAATTAATTATTAATTAATTCACTAATTATAAACTCATTAATCAACTAAAGAATACATCGGTTAACTTCAGTGCATGGACAGTTTCAGTGGAGACCAGTGCAGAGATAGGTGAAAGGGCAAGTATGACTATCAGTTGTGACTATAAGTGATGGATGGTTTGCATCAGCATAGATGGAGATGCCTACGAGGATTGCGTAGGCAAGGGTAGGAAAATTCAGTTCATTCAGAGCCATTCTTCATGAGGTTGCGCGGTGGGGGCGGGCTAGCGGTGGCAGAAATGCTCGGTGCATGGATTTGCAAGATCGGGCTGATTAGTGTGTAGTGATTATGTGTCTTTGGGAGCCGATATGACTAGACAGCTTTGTATGAGGATTGTTACATGATCTCTATGACATATATTATATACAGATAGTTGGGGTTTTCAGCTTCAGGCTTTCCCGTTAAACAATTGTGTTAATGTGTGTGAATTTTTATGGTTTCGTGTGTGCATTGCAATTGATTTAATTTCTGCATGTGATGATTAATGGTGGAATAGATTCTGTATTTTGCATGAAGTTAAAATAGTGTGAGATCAAGAGAATCTTGGACATATAAAACATAAGTTATATAATTTCTACAAGTAAAGGAGGTGTTTTAATTAATATTTAGTCCATATCATGTTAATAAAAGTACCTAAGATGGATACATAAATAAACATATATATTTAATTGAACCATTCATAAGATTTAGTAGATATATTGGACTGCAAAATTTACATTTTTGTGTTGCTTTCTAAGAGATTAAAGTAAGAAGTTACAAAAATTTGAGTTAATGGTTTAATGGTAGACCACAAATCATGGAATTGGTTTATTCAACTAAGTATAATCCTGTTAGTTCTATGTCAATGAGTAGCTACATGATTGACTCTACTTCTAATTGCTTGCTTCTTTCTTACGTCATTTTCTCCTTTGACATTGATGTACCTCTCACTAGATCCTTTTGAAAGGTTTATTCTTGGTCTTTGGTATGAAAATGAAACCTCTCCCTCATTTGAGGGTATAATGCATAGTGTGGGAGAAAGTGTCGCTTAGCTCTACCTTTCCATTCCACATACTTGACATAACCTTTCTCATCACAACTCCTTCAATTGTTCCCATCATCATGTTTTGCATCTCAACCTATGTGAGTTGGTTTTTATGCTATAATTGATTCTTTTCATGCCACTAGAGAGCATGGTCCCATCCATCATCATTCCATTCTTCAAGGTGTTTCTCCATTGGGATGGCCAAGCCAAGCTTGGGAAACTTATCATTCTCAAGCCAAGGAGGTGGTAACCTATTGTGAATCTCTCAGCTTTGACATTAATGTTCATTGTGTTCCCAAACCAAGAGGCTTATTGCTAGTTCTATGTGAGTGAAGGGAGAATGAACCTCTAGGGGAACCTAACTCATTATGAATGGAGCCACTCCAAAGTACTTTAGAAGCCCCCCAAGATGCACCAACTTGAGGTCCACCTTCCCATCTTGACTTTAGATCTACAAGTGAAGTTTGACAAATATAAGAGCTTTGTCATACCAAATGAACTTATTGATTTTTTTTTTAAATGCATTCATTTCATTTTTTCCATGTAAGAAAAAAGATACATTCCTACAAGGTTACATGTTGCATGAAATTCCACTACCATAATAAATTATCATCGATAAAAGTAGACTTCTAAGTATGGACACTAGGAGGGGTTGGTAATACAAGTTTGAAGCCCTATACTAGAAAGAGCATTTAGGTTTGGTAGATCCAAGGTATAGCTTAAAGTGTCAACTAAGTAGAAGTTCCTTGAGAATCATGGATCAATGGATTTGTGTGGCTTAATAAAATCTTGCCACACCACTTGGAGATGAAATAACTAGGTAGAGTGCTCATATAACACCCTCTCTGGAGCTTATTTAACTTAGCATCAAGGATTAACTCAAGTTTAAGCCACCAATATGAACCAATTGGTTTATACTTTTTTAATCATTTGGAACAATTCCACCTCCAATCTTTCCACCATATAGTAGGGACAAACATCCCTAGCTTAAGGTAAGGTTATTAATGACCATCTCCCATACTCTCTATATGATAGGCATGTTTTATGTACTTTTTTTAAATTCTACTTTCAATTTATCACATGGCTTCTGTTATAGCATCATTTTTCACCCTCATGTGATTCATGATTGTCTCTTTGGCCTTGGGCACCCATTCCCACAGACTTGAATAAAGTTCATAAAAAACAGTGTTTGAAATCCCATACGCGGATATGCCCAGAATTTTCCGCGTGTATACACGAGTCCAGAGATACTTTTCCGCATATGCCATTAAAATCATTAAAAAATATATAAAAATCCCTATTTTCGAGGCTGGGTTGATGGTTATTCCTGTAGTTCAACCACCCCAGCCCGTGGCTAACTGTTTCCAACTGATTGAAACTACTTTGAGGGAGTATAAAAGCCCCTCATATGCATGGCCTAAGAGAGAGAGGAAAATTATAGATATTATACTCTGTTGGAGCCTGATTCAAGTCTGTGGGAATGGGTGCCCAAGGCCAAAGAGACAATCATGAATCACATGAGGGTGAAAAATGACGCTATAACAGCTTCCATTTGTGCATGCATTCATTAAATAGATCTCCTGGTTTTAAAATGCTTCTTTTGAATGTACACATAGCCAATAACTAAGGGATGTTTACTAAAGATTTTCCTTTATACCAGAACATATCATTAATTGTAGTTATGATTGAATGAAAGACCCATGTGAAGCAATCACCTTTTCAAGAAAAGTAATGCTTAATAACTTCCTAAGATTCCCAAATACATTGAATTACAAAAGATGCCCTAGATTTTCACTCTAGCCAACATTAACAATAGGGTTTGGAAATTGACATTCATTTACCCTTTTTACTTAGTAGTTCCCCTTGTGAGGCATAGTTATGAGATAAATTTTTCCAACTTTCCTACCCATCCACAACCTAAATCACCCATTTGCATGCAACACTTTAGTTTGGAAACATGACCCAATCATGCCTGACATACCATCCCATTCGTTAAGATTACAACAAAAACCCCAATGCACACAACACAAACCCTTTTTTCCTATAAGTTGACTTAGATAAAATCTCAAATGAGTTTCTCTATCATTTGATATGTCTCAACAAATGAGACCCAACATGACCAATAATACACTTTGGTAGTGGTGAGCACCTTAGAGAAAAATAAGATCTATTTGATAACCATAAATATTTCAAAATTCACTCATAAACTGTATTTATTATTCAATACAACATTACCTTTCCAATGCTAGATCCATGACTTATATTGACTAACCAATTATAAATATTTTTCGAAGCTAGCTTATAGCATTACATTTTTTCCATTCAAAATTGTCCAAAGTTTCATAAAGATATAAATATAATTCATGATATTATTCACCAACTATTATCCCTCTAAGATAGCAAGAAAAGAGTCATCACCAAAATTCCCATCAACCATGTGTTCAATGTTAGGCCCCATGAAGGGAACACTTTTAATGAATCTTTGAGTAGGCTAATGATAGAGGAAGTCACCTAGGGCCTCTATAGAAATACATATAAGATCAGGGCCAAAGGGAAACCTTTTGTAATTAACCTTTAACATGCCACCTTCCTTATTTTAGCTTGATTAACAAAACATGTAGGTTGGAACATTTGAAAATAAAGTTTTTATTCCTTAAACAAAAAAAATGTCAATGCATAGCACTTGTAGTATGGCTAGAATGAAACTCCATTCTAGGTCTCAAGCCCATTCCATACCCTCCTAGATAACCACTACATCATCAAGGATAATCCATCCTTTGATAAAACTTGTTTCCTTCAGCTTAATGCTTAGTGCTAAGATATATTAGCACCATAAGGCTCGAGCTTGAATCGATATATTGTAGGAAACATTGAGAAGAGTGATTGGAATCCAAATAGTATTTGGTTATGAAGTCCCTAACTTGGGACATATGATAAAGCCTTCTTTATTGAAAAACCTTTGTGAAATTTTCCAAAAAAAAACTCATCAAATCAGGGGCAAGAAATCTCATGTGGATTTAAAAAAATCACACAAGAAATTTCCCAACTAGGAAGTTTCATTAACCATTTCCATCAAAGCTTTTGTCATTTCCAACAAAGTCAAGTCACGGTCACATATTATTCCTTGCTTTAGGTAAACTTTATGAGGTACAAGACAAATGAACATGAGATTCAAATATGATATGATAATGTCAAACAAATTCATGCTTAATGTCTCTTAGTTGGTTATTCTTCCTAGCAACATCTTTAGGTCTCTAACCTTTTCAAAATCCAACTTTATAGCAAGCATTTTGAAAATGGATTGAGTGAACTTTTCCTCAATTTTAGGTAAATGAAAATGAGAATGAATTTGGGCATCATTGGCTTGAGAAATCTCATCCACCTTCAATAAGTGCATACTATTGGCCACTATGATTGCTAAGCTTCATCATATGGAGTGAATTGAAGCTATTGAAGGATTAATTCAAAATGTTCTTTTGTGCATGAGTGTCACACCACTATTTTTTGTTAACCAAAGTCTCATAATAATGTTGTAATTTGGTATATGGCATAGTTCCACCATTCAATTGATTCAAAATCCATATAATGACTTGGCACATGATGGGCATTACAATTTGGAGATATTGCACAAGTATCTAGACTTTGGAAATCTCATCTTGGCCACTCCCTAAGAAATCAAGGACATAATGTGCTAATGGTTAGAAAGAGTAACCACCTTAGTGCTTTGCGCTAGTTTAAATCCTTTAGAGATGAGAAAGAAAATTTTATACTTTGATGGTATGGCTTATACCGAGCTAATATATTTCACAACACTCAAAATCGACCCTACAATTATACCAACCAAATCACATCTCAAATGAGTCTACTTTCTAGTACTTATTGAGGCTGTAGGGGCCAACTCTAGTCTTAAGGTCAATCCAATTCATATATTCTTATTAGGGCATGCAGATAAGGTTAACTCCAATCTTATTATCATGAGAATCCATATTTTCAAAGTCATCGCATAGTAGTTGTAATATGCCTATAAGGGGTTTTCAAATAACTAATACCACACAACTATTCTCTCCTTTTCTTTATTCGGGGTATATAATATGGAAAGGCCAAAGACCCTACCATCAAGGTTAAGGAGTAGCCACACAAATTGATTAAATGGGTCAACTTTATGGTTGATTATGCAAGATGATAACTTAGGGAAGATAAAAGTGGTCAACAACCCTTTCCCTTCCTTGTACAAAATATAAAATATAGTTGCACTAGAGAAAAAATACTTATAGGCATTTTTTGATGTAGACCAATCACTTTCACCTCTTATAAACACATTCTATTAAATTTTGAAACTATCGAGTGAACTATATGAACCATGGTCTTCCTTGCTTGCATTCCATGATACAAATTTCATTGAGAAATTTCAATAAAGATGCCATCTACTCCCCATCCTTACCACTTAACCTCTATTAAGAGTTTGGAGTTGCAAATTTTTATTTCTAATTTTTTCCTACATTGGTATTTTTTCTTAGGTTTTCATTGTTTGTCTCTAGCATTGTTAATGCCCTCACTTTCTAGCTTTCAAGGAGGGAATTGGGCCCTTCAATAGCCAGGAGGAGCCAATGATGGGATTTTACTTGTGGCTGCACATGCAAGATTGAATGGAGTTGACCCATAAATGATTAAGTTCTTTGGTGAAGACTTAGGAGCCACATTGCCTTTGTTGCAAATTTTCAACACTTGAATCCATTATCTACCATAAATGGATGCAAAAAACTTTTAAGTTTGAGATGTAAGAGTAGAATATGATGGGGTATTAGAGGAGTTAACCTTGACCTAGAAAGGGAAATCCCTAATCACGTGGTCAAGATTTTGACCATATAAAAACATATTCAAAATGTTGATATACTTGATTGCTTGATGATTGACTTTTGGTTCAAATTTGATAAAACTCTACACACAAAGGTTTTGGGATACGTTGACATGATTACAAACACACTTTTAAGGGTGATAGTTAAATAAATGTTAGGGCTTGTGGCATATAAACCATCCAAAGGGTGCTAAATTCACATGAGGAGGTCTTAGTATTATATATGAATGCATGAGAACTTGCCCTAGATGAGAGAATAAAGTTGAGAAATGTCATTGACTAAAGAAGTCTCATGCAAGGAAGCACATGACCAACTCAGAGGCATGGTTTTCTTCTTTGAAATAGAATTAAAAACTTCCCTTTACTAGGATCCCACGCATTATAAAGTCCAATCACATGCCCCCAAGCCTCTTTAACCCCAACTTCTATGATGGACTTAGGGGAAACTCTAATATGAAATAGCCTAAGGTTTGACACTTTCAACTTTCACATAGAACAACATATTCATTAACATGAATTTCAATAAATATTTTGTTAGAATGAATCTTAGTACCTCGTGATATACTTTCAAAGTAATTTTACAAGGTACTTTAGGTTCCAACAAAATCCTTAGAGAGTGATATGAGAGATGGGGCAATCATTTAATCACCTTAAACATTAACTAGGTGAGGATGTGCTAACATTCCATAGAAAAGTATGAGAACTCAACCTCGATGGAAAAATTATAGTTGAGTAATGTTATAAATTAAAAAAATACCATCTAAAGCGACGCATAAACAACTTAGAGAAACTTTAACACTTTAATGTCAAACCACATATTAATTAACATGAATTTCAACAATTTTTTTATTAAAAAATATCTTTACTTTATAATAAACTTTTAAAACAAATTTACAAATACCCTTCCATAACATTACTAAAAATACTAAAATTAATTTTAATGAAAATCCATGTAAAACAATATCTAAGCTGGCACACCCATTTAATGGCCTTTTATAATAACCTAACAAAGGACCAAGGCCCACATCACTGATCACAATAATAAAAATGATCAAGTTTATATATAATGCATATTAGGAAGCCCACAATAATAAAAATGATCAAGTTTATATATAATGCATATTAGGAAGCCCACAATAATAAAAATGATTAAGTTTATCTATAATGCCAATTAGGAAGCCAATAAATGATGTTCGGACGCTCAATCTTCTTCTTGTAGCACTTTGTTTCTCTACCCTTACCCTCATTATTAAAACATAATAGATATAGAAAAAAACACTAACTGGTAGGGCAAATCTAGCACTTTCATAGGCCATAATACCTCCAAAATAGACACAATAAATACACTTGAGAGAGTGTACAATTTGTTCTCGTCTTAGCGAACATGTCATCGTGGTCAACACATCACAATGCGTTGGATGTTGGCCCGAGTTTAGCAAAATTCGATAACCAAAAAAACATGATGTAAATTTATAATCCCCACAAGTAAATCCCGTAACCAAAGTTCTAGTTGAAAAATTCAAAATAAAGCAGTTTTAAATTAAAGTTAATTTATTTTTTTTACAGGAGGGATAACTGAACAGTTAAAAATTGTGAGTGTAATTATTGTAAATTTGAATTGAGGACGGGAAAAGGGGCCGCAAACAGTGTAAAATTATTTATAGTATTGTCTGGTACAGGGCTTTTACTTTCTGTCAACCGACGGCAACCCACTGTGATTTGTTCATACAAAGCCGCTTTATTTCGGAACAATTTTGTCTTAATTAATGGCAGCAGCTCTCTGTCACCTGGAATTTTTCTGCTTACAGAAAGACTAAACGCAATTTATCATGCTTTACAGAGGTTGAGCGTGTCCAGGTTTCTTTAACCGGACGGACGCCAGCGTTTTCATAAATATTTCGAAGTTATTGGCCTGAATTCCAATTTTCGGTTTCAGCCATAATGGTGTGAAGCTGAGGGAGCACGAGGGTTTTAGAGTGAATTCGAGCGAGAAAGGAGCACGGAATCGCCCTAATTCCGCGGGAAGCGTTGAGGTTTTGAGAACTTGAGGTGCTGCGGTATGCGGTGTGTTTTGACTTTTTTTTCTGCAGAGGAGTTAATTTGAGCAGGTTGTTATTGTTTCAGTTACCGTCGGTGAGAAAAAGAGCAAACTTGAGGAGCTTTCGGATTGTTTATGCTAAAAACGAGGTAAGTTTTTCCAAATTCGGGCTTTTGCCGAACAATAACCGTTCATATATGGCTGGAAACCGAGGTAGGCGCGAATCGTTTCTCAGCTGGCGAAATTCTGCTGATAAAAGCTCGAAATTTCATGAGACGATAAAAGAATGGTTAAGATTGTCGAGTTTGTTCTAGGTTTCCGCTGAAGAATGGAGTTCAGTGGACAGCACAAGATTCGGCTTTGAGCTTTTCCTCTTAATTATGGAGTAAAGATTAATCAAGGTCCGAGGTCTGGAGAAAATTGATTTAAAGATTGCAGAGCGAGCTCAAATGTGGAGTCGTGATTAAGTTTTGAGTTGTTCGTATTAAGCGAATCTTTTGAATGGCGAGGGAGAAGGGAAGCATAGAGGAATTTATCCGCGGAGGAGGAAAGGTTCGGAAGAGAGGATGCTCTTCATCGTCTTCGTCTTCTTCCATACTGCACAATGTGAAGCTGAAGCGAGCGATTCTGGTGAGGAAACGAGGGGGATCGAGCACGCCCGTTCCCACATGGAAGATGTCGTCTGAAACGCCGCCTGCCATGGTATCTTCCCCCCGTCAGCCTTCTCTTGTTGGAGCTCAGGGTAACAGAGTTGCTGTTTCTGCGAGGAAACTAGCCGCTACTCTATGGGAGCTTCAGGAAATTCCATCTTTGGCTACAAAGGGGGATATGCAAGATAAAAAGGTTAAGAAAAGCTCGAGGAACAGTGAGTATCACAAAGAAAAGAATACAAGCCGCGAGAGAACGCCATTGCAGTCTCATTATTTGCCTCCCCATTTATCTGATCCATCGCACAGTCCAAGCTCTTCGGTAAACAACTTTTCCACAATTTTGTTATAGATGACTAGATTGCGTGTAAAATTTGTCAAAGTAGCCTAGATTTCGTTAGAAATTTTGTTACAAGGCACTCTTCTGATCTCGTTTTAGAGCTTATTACTATCTCATTTAATTTCAACTGTCAATTTTTAATAAGTTTAGCTAGATCAGCCACAAAACTCTCTGTTCTTGATTTTAGATGTTTTTACTATTATCTTTGGATCTGCACAGCTTTGGTTCGTATTTAACATTTCTGGTTTATCTTTTGGTGAACTCTGGATCCCTGAATGTTCAGATTTTCTGATTCGATTCATTTTATGGCTCTGCAACTACATGATATTATATTTTTGACTTGTTTGAATCAAAATCTTTTATATGTAAGTGTCTATTCTAATTTCTTCCTGAAGATCTTTCTTGTCTGATGCTAGACGTTTTCACAGCTGGTAAGTAACCATGTCGCTTCATTTTTATGGCATTTTGTGATTATTTCATGGCTCCAGACATTCTTAGCTGGTGATTTTCCCTTTTGCCTCTTTTCTTTAGCGATTACAAGTATTATGCTGTTTCAAATTTCTTGTGATTTTCCCCCTTTTTTAAGCTGTAAGGAGTGTTTAGAAAATGTTTCTTAAGTTACCATTGTGCTTCCATTTTATGGCATTTTGTGATTATTTCATGGCTCCAGACATTCTTAGCTGGTAATTAACATTTTTGCTTCTTTTCTTTAGCGATTACAAGTATGCAGTTTCAATTCTTTTTTGATTTCCCCCTTTTTTAAGCTGCAAGGAATGTTTAGAAACAGCTTTCTTTCAGCTCAAAAGAAGCATAATAGCTGGGCCAAAGAGATCGTGACAAAGGGGTGCTTCTCCTTGTCAAAGCACTCAGTACTTGCAACTGGCCCAAAATACTTAGTGGTGCCTACAGGGTAATTGAACTTTGATGGGTGGGATGATTTGCCTCCCTCTTCACGGCTGAACCGCTACCCCATGGTAGTTTTTATTTTATTTTTAATAATACATAAAAAATTTCTATATATTTTTGAAAACAATAAATATGAAGCTTTCTAAAGCTCTGACAAGCCTACAACAGAATCTAGTTTCCCCAACACAGGAGATCTATGAAACTTCTCCAAATTTCTCATCTATTGGAATTGGCCTTACATATTCCAGAGGTTCTGTCGTTGATTTCTAGCCTCTCTTTTTCTTCGGATTAGGTCCTGATTGAAAGAGTGACAGCTATGGGCTTGGTTTTAATCCCATGTTTCTCCCTTTGGGCTCTCAGTGCTGCTTACCTCCTTCCTCATGACCGTTATTCTGCATGTTCCGACCTTGTGGAGTAGGGAAGCTGAAGGGCTTTTAAGCTAGCATTGAATTCAATTGATTTGAACATAAACCTATGAATGCAATGTTGAGAAATAATTACACCTGAAAACGATTTTTTCTGCTTTATTCTTGGTGCTTCTTACAGTAACTTTTGGCTACAGATGGTAGATCGGTCTGGGACAGGCAGTCTCAGGAGGCAAATAGCAATGTTGACACAGAAACACGGCTCTCTTAGAAAAAATGGTGGATCTTTTCAGCCTTTACGATCTCCAAGCAATGGGAGCTCCATGGAGGTAAGAATGGACTTCATCACCGATTGTTATGAAAAGCTAGAACTGGTCTAATTGATAAAGATTAGGCTAAAATCCAGGGGATAAACAGAGGTTCTTGTAAAACTGGTTTGAGAATCCATGAAACAAGTACTACCATGTGATTGATTGTTGGCACTCTTTCTGATCTAATATGATGTAGCACAATCTATTATTCATATCATAAAATTTTAATGATCGCTATGATTTTCCACTAAATCTTGATGGTTTTGATAACTTGTTTAAATGAATTTATAGCATGACAAGTAAGGATTTTGGTCCTGAAATTTCCTTGGATTTTTCTGTTCCTACAGACTTTAGAAACTTTTCATAAAATGGCTTTTCTAACCTTTTGTTAACTGAGATTTTGTTGAAACAATGTGTAAACTAATTCTAAACCTTTTCATGGCCTGCAGATCGAACCTCGTGATCGAGCTTTTACTCCCACAAGCTCTATGCTGGGTTTAAGGGTCAAGTCAGGGGATTCACGTTACAATCCCACAACTTCTACTGAATTACTGAAGATTCTGAACCGTATCTGGAGCCTAGAAGAGCAGCATTCATCCAGTTTGTCTTTGGTATCTGCCTTACGATCCGAATTGGATCATGCACGTGCTCGCGTCCAAGAACTAATGCAAGAACAGAAAGTGGACCGTCAACAAATTGATAGCCTGATGAAAAGACTTGGAGAAGAAAAGGCAATTTGGAGAAGCAAGGAACAAGACAAAATTAGAGCTGCCATTCAAGCAGCGAGAGATGAGCTTGAAGATGAAAGGAAGTTGCGCAGGAGGCTGGAGAGTCTGAATAAAAAGCTTGCAAGAGAGCTGGAAGAGACAAAGGTCTCGCTTGGAAAGGCATTCCAAGATTTTGAAAGGGAGCGAAAAGCCCGAGAATTAATGGAAGAAGTTTGTGATGAATTGGCGAGGGAAATTGGGGAAGACAAGGCGGAGGTGGAGGAGCTCAAGCGCGAGTCTGCCAAGGTTTGGGAAGAAGTTGAAGAAGAGAGAAAAATGCTACAGATGGCCGAGGTTTGGAGGGAAGAAAGAGTTCAGATGAAACTGGCAGAAGCTCGGCTTGAGCTTGAAGAGAAAAATGCTACTCTAGACAAGCTAAGAAATGAGCTCGAGGCATTTTTGAGAGCCAAAAGGGCAAATGATGTGAGGAATGAAGTACGGAACCGGATAGATGCAAGGGAAGCAGAGGTTCAACGGGAGTCAATGCACTTGAATGAGGCTAAAAGCGCACCTCAGGAAATGGATGATGAAGATTCAGCTGAAAGTGATCTACATTCAATTGAACTGAACAGGGAAACATTGGAGGATAATACTAAGGGCTATAAGTGGAGTTATGTTCCTGGTGGGAGGGCAGAAGAAACAAAGAGCCGAAGATCAGATCAGAGGGCAACCTTGGAAGAAGAAATAAAAGGTCGAAGATCTGGTGACCAAAGGCTTCAGATTGAAGATCAGGTAGGAAGTATGAAATCATGGCATGGGAGCAAAGCACAGCTATTGGACATGCTAAAGGGAAACAACAATTCTGACAGAGAGAGGATGCCAGAGGGAAATGAGTGGGATTTTACAAGTAGTTCTCAGTGGATTGAGAGAAATATTGGATCATGGGATGATGGCCGAGATCATGGAAGGTCGTCAGAGAATGCTGCTGAGAATCTTGCCAGAGGTGAGATTCTGTTTCAGTCTGAATTCAATAGTTCAAAGCAGGATCCAGACTACAAGGCAAGGAGGTTCAGGTCTGGTGGTAGTGGCAGAGACCATCTCATTGGAACTTCTGCCTTAGCAGCTGAGCATGGCTCTGCGAGCCCAACACGACAATGGGGTGTTCAGTGGCCACCTACAGATCCTGGAAGTGCAAGGGTTGGAAGATCAAAAGGTGGTTCAGATTGGGGCAAGGGACCACAGGAGAATACTTTGAAGGCAAAACTATTGGAAGCCCGTTTGGAAGGCCAGCATACTCGCTCAGGGAACTTAAAAGTCTTTGAGTATCAGTAGGCTGAAAAAATACAGGAACATTAGGATAAAAGAGCTGTGGTTGGGGAATATCTTCATCTCTTGACCTTGTTTTCAATCTATTTATTTTGATAGTATACTAGGAGAACTTATTGGAACTCGTTAGTGAACAGAACTCTTCTGGATTAAATCTCCTCCATCTGAATAGCGGCCTTTCTGATTGGGCTTGCCAGCCTGCCATTTGATCTTTAAATTTTTCCTTGTGACTGTTGGGCATCTACGGCACAATGAAGGCTGTGAATAACTCTGATCCAAGCCAGAGATCATAATATAGCATTCTATCAGCACTCTTGCTTTGTAAGGCTATGGAACATGTTGCTTGACTTTCTTGGAAATGTTCCCATTCCTAAATACTGTGGCGGAATTTTGAACCAGGGAGGTTGGTATGCATCAGTGTATTTTTCACCTTCTTTTGTACATTAATTACTTATTTTCCAATGAAAAAACTTATAACTCCATTTTGATACGAAGCTGTGACATGAGATTTTCCCAATTTATTGGAAAATTGCTCTGTTTCAATGAATTTATATCATAACTTTGCGTTTATTGTTCACTGCAAAAAAATACACATTGCTCGGTAAACTACTCAAGTTTTCGTGGCATCTAAAGAGAATTCACCATGTCGTGCTCTCGACCATTATCGAGGCTATGTAACCGGGCAAGGTATGCTGGTGCTATTGACTCAACATATGGTATTTGTTACACTAGATATAGCTACAGAGTGGAAAATGTTCTTTAAAACGTCTTCATACAGCGGTGGCCACAATTTCTCCCTTACATTAGATCCCTCTTGTCATATACATTAACTAATTTTTACTTAAATGATTTAAATGATCTAAATATGGTTTCTAGGATTAAAGGGAATCTATGTGGAAATTGGCCTCCCTTTTGGTCCAAGTCATCTCAATCGATTCCCTGTGTGGTTTGCATCATAGTTATGTGAACTTGGCACTGAATTTGTATTCACAAAAGTCTATTTTGGCGCCCAACTTTGATTCCCTTGAGCTTTTGTGGTGTGGTTGAGATTTTCCCGTCGCTATGTTACACAGTGCTGTGGTCAAGTGGTTGAGATTTTCCCGTCGCCGTTACACAGTGCTGTGGTCAAGTGGCTGAGATTTTTCCGTCTCTAAGTTAAAGGTTCGGATTCAAATGAAAGGAAAAACCAATAAAGAAAACGACTCTAAAATTCTACCATGTGTGGTTATAGGTCAAAATTCGACATACTTTTCTTTCAAAGCAAGCGGACAAAATGGGGCCACACAAAATTATTGGGAACACGAAGGTCTATTCTTGACAATCCATGCAAGTGGAGCTCTTTTACTGAGAAGGCGTAGACGCTAAACAACTTTAACATCATTATCTTCAAACTTGTCCATTATTTCGGCTTCACTTGTGTGTTGGTATACGCAATTCAACTCTTAATTGGAACAAATCCTTGAGGTCCACTTATCTTAATACCATTATTGATTTTGTGATGTTACTGCAAAATATTCTTTTTCATTATTTCATTATTTTGAGTTGATGATGGGTTTGATTTGAAACATACTGAGTAGTTTATGTCATTTGGTTGAGTTCATTTCAAACTTAGCATTTTCTTTCATTCTCTAAGAATTTTAATTTGTTATTTTATTTTATACAACAATTATATAACGTAGACAATTTGAAATGGGTGTAGTATCGAATCTTGTGTCACTTTAACATTGGACTTAGTTTAAAACACTACCTAAGTATAGTCATAACCTGCGTATTAAAACACCACCTAAGTATAGTCATAACCAATGTAGCCAACATATTATTAGATGAATATTATACCTCTTACCCCTATCACTGGTCATGATATAAAACAAAGAAGCATCACAATGATCTATATCATAATACTCACATGCCATAAGGGTGGGAGGTGGGAAAATAAATGAACCATGGATAGATCTTTCTATTGTGAGAAGGGAAAAAGGATGAAAAAGGGAGAATCAAAACTTTTCCAACACTTGCTAATCCTTTCTCTCAACCCGAATATGGAGTAATTGATGATCAATTTTAGGAACAATTGCCCAATAACAATCTTGGGCATATAACTCTTCATTGATTTCCTTAGGGACATGCTAGGAGTGGTGTGAGGAGGAAGATAGTTGGAGGACAAGATCTTCACAACCAAACTACTTGTCACAACAATAAAGTTCAAAAGTGTCAACCAACGTTGGCTCATCATGACCAGGGTTTATAGGACCTAGATGTGACTGAGGAACAACATCAATGAAAAGCAGAGGCGATTGAAACAAATCAATAATCATATCTCATTGATCATCATGTGGAGTGCACAATAGAATGGAGTCATATCTCACATCATCATCTGTGTCATAATTTAGATCCTTATCAAAACAATAACCATTCATACCCCACTTCCCTTTCTACACATGTAGAAACTCATCAATGTTAATCTTTAAGGAAACCATGGGATTACCCTTTTCAAGGTCTTTGGAAATTGTATCATTAAACGTAATATTAATGAAAAGGCCGGAGCTTGCCTCCACTTCGCTTATCAAAGCATCATTTTCAGCAGTATTCTCCTAATACCACCATGCTCCTCCTTTGGATCATCTTCAAGGTTGCTTCAATGTGTTCATCTTGATGATCCAAAATGACACTTCCTATTGCTCATGGTATTCTTCTTCATCCCAACCCTGATTTTCTTCATCAGTAGAAGGACTATGATTTTCTTCAATATGCCTTGCTTGAAAATTAGGGGTGATGTTCTATTTTGGATGACAATGATTTGCTTCCTCAACTTCTTCAGAGGGATGAAGCAGGCATTCCCTTTGGATGTCTATGGCCAAATATTGAAGGGCTTCTTAACCACTTTAAAACATTGGCCCCCAACACTTAAGAAAATTTTCAATAAATATCATAATAGAGGGAATATTCCTAGGTCCACAGGAATATTTAACCCATTCGTGTTGATCAATCCCAAGAGAGTTAATGAACAACCTAATGAGAGTATCCTCAGGAACCATATTGATCTTTGAAGCATATTTGATGAATTTTTCTATGTGATTAATTGCTGAAGAAGGATCATTACCAAATGTTGGAACATTCATCATAGAATTTGTATCACAATCATTTGGATATCTAGGAATATCCTTGACATCTAAAGCATGGTACATATCATGCAAATCCCAAGGAGCCATTACCTTGAGTCTTGCATAACAACCAAATGGGGAGTCACCAGGGTGAATTCAAAATGCCTTAATAGATGCTTGCTTCACCATACAAGCATTGAAACTTGAGGCTCAATGAAGAACTAGGGTTTTTTTCTTCCAATGGAGTTGCCAGATGAGAAAATTTATCTTTGTCTATGGCATAAGATCAATCAAGAAAATGAAGCATAAACTTTGGATTACGAGGAGGTTGACTCAAATCATCCCCAACAACACCACTAGAAATGTTAACTCAAAATCTAATAGGGCTTGCGAGATGCCTCACAATACAAAATCTAGACTAAGACACAACAATGAGGTAGATGCCATTGTCACATCAACACACCACCTCCTGGTCTTTAGTGGAATTTCACCACACGAGAGGCTTCCCAGTGTAGGTCACCTAATTGGTATCTTAGGTCAAAATATCAAAGGTGAGACTTTAATAGGCTTAATTAGAATACTAAAACTAGAAACAAGGCTCAATTATTTGTGATAGGGAATAATGCACATATGAAGAGGCCCATAATGTAAGACTTTTAGCCCATGGTTTTCAATATGTTATTAAAAATAACACAATTAGGCATACAGAGGAAGGAAAAGGTTTTGTTGAAAGGCATGATCAACAATAAGAGAAACAAACCTTTAAATGACCCTAAGTTGAAGCCTAAATGCAGAGTTAGGGTTTCTCAAGACCTAGAATTGCATAGGGTTGATGATATCAACCCTAAGGAAGCACTTTCAACCATGCAAATTTCTAGATTTTGGTGTTTCAAGCTCGACAAGGTGAAATGCCTTCAAATCAACTCAACATCTAAGCCTTAGTTGAATTCATCTTGAAACCCTAACCTTAACGGCTTGCCTTAAGGGTCAAATTTTTTGGAGAGAATTTATTTTATGAGTCTTAATCACCAATATGGATGCCATTGCCTTATATCTATTTTGGGGATAGACTCTTAGGGATTTTGACTATAGAAATATCAAACCCTTGAAGGGAAGGGAGTAAGGGGGAAAACCGTAGGTTTTTACTTGCTAACCTTAACTATCGCTTTATGACGGGATAAATTTACTAGAGAAAATATTTCTAGGAGGTTCTTAAGGGAGTCCAAGGATACAAAATCAAGGCATGCAAAATTTACCAAGCATTTCATATAAATATAAGTATTTCGACCTGAGACATAGAAACCCTGACGCTATCCATTACATGCAATAATCATGAAATATATTCAACAAAAAATATCCACAAGATATCTAAGAACAAGCCTTCTTTATCCCAAAATGATGTCTCCACAATAAGAACTAGTCTCCAATAGCCAAAAATCCATAAAAGATCACATCTCCACAAGGTAGTGAAGTACAAATAGTTGGGCCGAGTTCTCTAAGAGGCCAAGTTTTTCCAGAAGTGATGGCAAAAAAATGAGAGGTGTAATACTCTACTTATATGAGGTCTACCTCTTCAAATTTCTAATTAAAAACCACCACACATGTTTGATTTTGGAGTGTAAAAAAAGTAAAATTGGGCCACAAACCAACCCACTAGCTTTACAACATAATATGCCAAGATAAGCCCACATGTGTGAGTTGTCGACCTAAAAGGGTGATGATGTCATCCCAGTTTAGGGCTCCAAACTCTTCGTCAAGGAAAATACAATGGTAATAATGTCTCCAAGCATCATGATCATCCTCCATTTGAGGAAAGTCCCAAAATCATGCATCCAAGCAGCTCCAAGGGTCCAAAATCTAGGTGTGGGTGCCACACGTAATCTCCATGGGTGTCAAGTGAGCAACATGGTGCTTCTTCTCTCCGTCATTAGGGCTTCATCAGGTGCAATGAGCCCTCCTCAATTATCCTGAGGATGGCCATCCTCATTTAGGCCCTAAAACATGTCATTCCATCAAATAATGTCAAGGTTATCGCCAATAATACTCTATGCTAGGCAAGAGAATCCTAGCATTCTTAGGGGTGCTCTAGGATGTATATCAATTACTCATGTCATAAAAAGGCCCAATTCTTTTCCAAAGGTGGGAAACATTGCATTTACTAAGTCATCACACTCTTTATAATGTAATGTATGACCTGCGAATCATGTGGAGTAGGGCACCCTCAAGGCCTCTATTGCTCTGGACCACCTAGAAAATCCAATTCAAACTCAAGTGAAAGCAACCTTTCATTAGAGACTAAGATCATGAATGCATCTAAGTGGACCATGCTAAAGTGTTAAGGGCATATTAATACTTCAAACCGAGATCATCTTCAAATATATAACTAGACCAAGTCCCATAATGTTGTTCCCTTCCTTTGTAGGGGTGGCTAAGTAGTCAACCCTATTAGGTGCTTCCAGCCCACAAGGGGAGGTGGCATTTCCAAGGTTAACCCTTTAATCAATAGGTGTTGGTGTAAGTGGAAAATGGAGGAGAAAGACTTCAAGTGCCATGGTTAGGGGGCCATCTAGTGGAGTCCACATCTTGAGTGTATAGATGTCATGGAGGGAGAAATCGTGGATGCATGAGTTACCCTTCTCAACTTGCTTTTTCCACCCCTTTGGTGCACCTTTTACTTATTTTTGATAATGCATTGCATTTTGGTGCATAGCTCAAGGATCAAAGCTTTGTATTTATGATATATCATTTAATTTACCCCTTAGGATGAGAAATTTTTTCGCCCATCAAGGTTGGCACTTGCAAGGGTTCCTTTTGATGAGATAAAACATCAAGTGCTCAAGAACCGAGTAATGGCTAATGAGGAGGGTAGAGATCATGCTAGGGTTTTTCCCCACGTGCTATCTTATGTCCCAACCATCTTTGGCATTTTGAATTTTATTTTTCTTTCATTTTTTCCCATGTTATGTGTTTCCATTATTTTAGTTTATCAACCTCGAGGGAAATGTTTTATGGCACTACTCAAGGATGTAGATATGAGAGTTCCAAATCCCCCTTAACCATTGGAAATTAAGCCCAAAAATTGAGATTGTATCGAGGGATAATAATGTGATATGGAAAATGTTAAGTACAAGAAAGGGATAATGAATACACTATTTTAATCAAGGTCTTCCAAGTAGTGCCCCTCCTATAACCCTAAGTCCTTAAGGGAGGCCCCACTAGACTAGGGCTAAATATTAACCCCACTAGTAATGTGAGAGAACACATTTACAATCAAGACTAGTCAATCATCTAGATCACCCATTTATTCATACTAAATGCCTAAAACATTTAAGTAAAAGAAACTGATTGCAAAATGATCAAAGTACCTGTTGAGTGGTGGCCCACTTTCATCCAAGAGGAATTTGGGATGGTGAGAGGTATAATGAGTGGTGTAGGTGGTGGAGGAGATGGCATATCATCATCATCAAGCAAATGTGCAGGGCTGCTGGTTGGCTGACTGCCCAAAATGGGAGAATTTTTTTCTCCTAGGGGGTTACCCATTTTGATGAGTAATAAGAGCGAAAGGTTCCAAGGTTCTCCTAGTGAATATGTCAATCCTATCACCATAACTAGGAAAAGGCTTAAGGTGTCACTTTACATTTGGGCTAAAAAATGCCATTGTTTTTTTGTTTACGTGTTAAAATAAGGCCTTTTGAGAAAATCATCCTAATTTTGCTTTGATTTTGACATCATTTTGTAGACATTAGGCGAATTTTGGGTAAAAAATGGGCCTGAAAATGAAGTGTACTAACAAAATAAACTTTAAAAGAACCAATAGGATTCAAGATGATGGTGTCATCCCCATAGGTAAATATTTTTGGAGGAAAAATAAGAAAAATATTTTTTTTAATTGTATTTTCAAATGATCTCCTTTTTAATAGTCCAACACATTGATGAGTTATGAACATTGTCAAGCTGTTACAATAGTTAATATTCACTATTGTTTATTTTGAAGTCATGACCATAGGCAACACCATTTCAGAGGGGTATAGGAATACTAAGGGGAAAAAAGAGTGAAATAAAGATTGCATACTAAAATGCACTAGGAAATACATATATAATTACCTTAGGTACTTGTGAAACAACACTTTATCTCCCTTGTCCTTTGTATTTCTTACAACAATTGAAAGTTTAAGGGCATTTCAATCACTTATATTTCCATTTTTACTCATTTTACTATGTGCATCAATGAAAACATAATACATAAGTAAAAAAAAAACCTATTATAAACATTGATCTCTTCATCTCATCTCAATACATTTTCGTAGAAGTGGAAAGACAATTTTGTATTAAATGACAGGCTTGTGAAAATGTTCTTGTATTTATGATTTGGTTGAGTCAAAATGTCACTTTCAATGGGATACTTTTGGAGTGATTATTGAATGCAAATAGAGTCTAGAAGGCCTACGACACCTTTACTTACAAATTTGTTTGTACTTGAATCACTATTTGGTTGAGTTAGCCAAAGAATGATCAAATTACAACCACTATCATGAATGGAAGTGCTTATGATCCAAAATCACCCAAGTTTTCACATGGATCATTCTCCGACTAATCAAAGTACAAAATTAAGCAATTTTCAAACATAAGCAGTTCCATTCACAATAGAGATTTCACTTGGATAATTCTTTGGCTGACTTAGCCAAAGAATGACGCAAGTATAGAAACATTTGTAAGTAGAGATTTGGTAGGTATTTTGGACTCCATTTATGTTTCATGATCACTCCGAAAGTGCCTTATCGGAAGACTTTTTTTTAGCAATTAAGATATATGTGATTGAAAACGGTTGTTGTTGTCCTCATGGATTTTTACAATAAATTAATCCTTGTGCTTCTACTATTGAAATGTGATTTATTGAACTCAGTTTTAATTCTTGATATCTCTGGAAGACATAGTTCCTTATCTAGATATTGTGTTGTTGAAGTGATATTTTGGAAAATATAATAAGAATAGAAGCAATATCAATTCCAATCGACATGGGAATCACATATTCCTTCCATGGTTTCCTTCATTAAAAATGAATAACAATTACCCCAAAACTTTTATTTATATCTACTATAAGGGAAAGACTTCATGCACACCTACTTTTGGGATTAAGCCTCCTAACCATAAGTCTTTCAAACATATATCCCTATTGTTTATGGTTTTAAAATTGTCATAAGCTTATTTTGAACTTGCAAAAACCAAACAACCTAATATTCTTTTCTCAAAACAAAAACCTGGATTAGAGGAAATTTCAACCTAAAAGTGACCTCCTAAGCTAAGGAAAAACAATAAAATAATAGTTAAAATAATAGAATAAGATTTATGAATTTTGGAGGGAAAAGAAGAAAAATAAAATTTTTTAATTTTATTTTTTACTTATCTCCTTATATTTTTACTCAAATTTCAAGTGTAGACACTCGTTGAGTACCCATCATGCATACTTTTGAGAAGACCCACATTGATAAAAAATGAAGATACATTAAAAAACATTGTTGAACACATTTTTTTAATGTATCTTCAAATTTTATCAATGTGGGTCTTCTCAAAAGTATGCATGATGGGTACTCGTTGGATGCGAAATTTAATTTTGCATCCAACAAGTGTCTACACTTGAAATTTGAGTAAACCTATAAGAATATAAACTAAAAATACAATTAAAAAACTAGTTTTTCTTATTTTCCCTCCAAAATATTTACATGTACCTCTTTTTACATTTAAAGGATTTTGATTGGTTTACATATTATGACATGGAAATTACGTGAAAATTTCATGGGCACTTTGAGGCTAAAATTTCCTCTAATGAAATGTAGATTACACCATTCAAATATGAAAAAGCAACATGAAGTTTGAAGGTTGGCCCTAGACTACTAGGGAGATGCAAGTTTGAAATCAATCTATATTGTGAGGAATTATTTGTTTGTAAATATTTTGAGTTGCAAATCCAAATTAATAACAAAAGTGTGAATTTTGGGGAAACCAATTCAAGTTTATAGTATTATTCATAAAAAAATTGCATTGGCACGTCTAGGAATTAAGAAGAAGCCCATAAAGTCCTTAAAACAAGTTAATCAAAGAGCTAGGGCATACATTGGACTAACATCTTCTTTCCTATCCTTGCATTTTAAGGACAATAATGGACATCCTCAAGTTTTCTTCATGAAATTGTTTCATTATAAATTCCAATGCCATAATATTCTGTTGATCAAGTTGGTAGTGGTTGTCATTGATGTCAAGTTTGGTCATTAATGTCAACAAGTAATGTCAAGTTCAAGGGGAGCTTGTTGAGATGTCATGCATGATGCTCATTGTGTCAATTTGCTATGTAGACTATGTTTGAAGGAAATTTGTCTGTAGTTTATTTGTTATAAGTGCATGTCAAGTCCTTATTTGCATAATTCTCTCCAAGACCTTTCTAATGCTATGTGGCATAGATTATTGTGCATTCCTATGATGGTCGTAATGGCTATCTGATACTCCTATTATTTTTCCATATATGCTTCCACATGGGTTATTTTTTGATGAACTAATTCATGGCTTATTTCTCATATGTTTTCTCAAATCTCTGTTGTTTTATTCCTTGCATTATGCTGGTTATTAATGATGAACTATTTTGTTATTAGTTTCTTGTGCTCTTGTATGTCTTAGATGCCATTTAACTAATTAAATCCTCTTGAGATATACTTGGTCTTATCATGGTGTTGTTATATTATTATTCTTTTCATTGCAAGTGTATCAATTGTGGGATGATTTTGTCCTCATTCTCTAGGTATTTCACACTCAAACTCACATTAACATCTCTTGACTTGAAATCCAAGAGAAAATGAACATGGTGGTAGTCAAGTCCACATACCAAATGGGACTATTATCTCAAATGGTGTGAGGTCTAATTGAGACTTCACAGTGGGGAAATCCCCTTAGTGTTGATGATATATTTTTCCCTAGTGTAAATTCCCAATTAGACCTCACACTGTTTAGGATAGGAGTCCCATCCGGTATGTGGGCCCCACTGCCACCATGTGTGTTTCCTCTTGGCTTTCAAGTGAAGGGATGCTAACATGAGGATAAGTATGAAATACCCAGAGAATGAGGACAAAATCAAAATCAACCCACAATTGATAAACTTAAGTACAATATAAATAATATAACAACATAATAATAGGGAATATATCTCAAGAGGAATCAATTAACTAAAACCAGCCAATACATATGAGAACAATAAAGTAATAGAAGTTAATTGCAGATTAGTTCACAATTGGTTACTAGTGTTAGCATGGAATTAAAGAGCATACATTCCAACAAACATATGGAAAATAAGCTATGAATTAGTTCACACACATACAACTCATATGAAAGCAAACATACACACATAATAAGAGTAATAGATAGCCATTACAACTGTTAGAGGAGTGCGCAATAATCTATGCCAAGAGTGAGGAGTTTCTTTTGATAATGATGCAATCTTAAGTACATGTGTTGGAGGTCCATCAATATCCAATAGTGGAAGGTGGGATACTCACATCATCTTCAATATAAGTTCCTTAGCCTCACCACAACTCAGTCTAAAATTACCATGAGCAAGAGTTCTTAGAGCTACGTAAGTGCCAAAAAACTCAAGTGTTTAAAGCCCTATTCCTAAAGGCATGAGGATACATTTATACAAATGGGTCAGGTGACTCTTCACCTCCCCCTTGGCTCTTCACTTACCTCATGCCCTATTTGAATTCTAGTAACTTTTGATATTCCTAATGACATTTGCATGGATTTTGTATTTTATTTTCTATGACAAAATAATACTTACAATATGATATAATAAATAATGAGTTTTCGAGCATGCCTTGATCCAAAATTTCATTATTCTTAAAGAAACAAGGAATGTTTTTCAGAATTCTGAGATGGCCATTTTTAGTGTTGTTGCTATGGTAATAAATTCCTCAAAAGATGCACTTTATAGCTACTAAAATCAACATGAGATAGGTCTGAAGATGTCAGCAGCGATAGTTCTGACAATAGGCTATTCTTGAGGTTTGACAAATATAAATCTACTCAAATCATGCCTAGAAAAACTCCCATATCCAACTTTAACTTTGTTGGGGAGTATGCTTTATATGCTATCAATAACCCCTTAAAATATGCTCTCTGGTTTGTACCCACACCTACCAATAATGACTGAGAGACATGACAAATAATTCCCATATGGAGAATCCAAGCTCTTTTGGAAGTAATGAAACTTTTGCACAAATATAAATTATGGGAGCATCGAAAAACAAATGATTGACTAACTCTAGGTGTAGTAATCGTGCATTCCAAAAGTCTCACTTTCTCCACCTAAACTAGGCATGTTGATCTTGGAGTCATCATAAATTGAATTTGAATTTTTTTTCATATGTCCAAATCTAGGATCTACACGGCCATATCTTCATTGTTTGTGATTTCTACTGGGCTTGGTTCTGATCTTCCTATGGCTACATGAGGCTTAATCACCAAAAATTAATATAACCAAACTATCTTAGCCATTTGGCTTAGGTGGACTTCTAAAGAATGCATTGGCATGATGTTGGAAAGGAACTTGGTTTGGATACATGAGTTGTTGTCTTGAAAATGCCAAATGGAAATTCATATAAAATGCTATATACTTTAGCAACTCTACTCTACCATCATAATTTGTCAAATTTATTTATTTCTCAAAAGATTGTTCAAATCAAAACAAGGGATAACTCCCATTAACAATTGATACTTTTTTGATTACCAATAGAATTAGAATCCGAAATTGCACAACTAGGAAATCTAGTCCCAGAGATAATTTTTCCTTTCCAACTATCATAATTGTAGGATCACAAAATTGACCATATTGATCTTTCCTAGGAGTGCAAGGATGACTACATGCACTCCATGCTATATTTTATAATGACACTGAGTTCTTGCAAGCTTTAACCCTAATGTTAGACATTGCACTCATGCCACATTCCTCAACCCTTTCAATTTTGTTTCCAAAAGAAGCCTTCAAGAGGTCGAATGGAATTTATTTGGAATAGAAAGCCCTAGAGGAGAATAATAAAGAGTCATTGAAACTGGAGGGTGCATAATTGAATTAGCAAAGTAATCTTGGTTAGGAGAGCCAACAACTCCATATGCATCACCATGAATATCAATAATAGCACCTTGGTACATCTTTACAACATTCTCCAGATCAATTTTCAACAAACATGGATCCTGATCATGTGGCTTAGTTTTATGACCAAAAGCTGCCATTGAACTCCAAGATAATGTGTAAATTCCACCCTCTCGTGAAAGAATAACAATGAAAAAATTTCTAGTAACTGTGAAAATTCCTTCAAATACTACCAGCTGCGGAGTCGTTCCAGTCTTAGAGCCTTCAAATTCATACTCTGAGTCACCAATGAATATTTTTCCACATGCATAGACTTGTGCTGTATCACTTATAAACATTGTATGACCTATAAACCCTTTCAACAATATAATGATCCAAAATTTGGGGCACTTGGTTCACCATATTCACCATTTTATAAATGTAGAGCATATATATATCATGAACAAGTGATGCCTTTGTCAGAGTCTACCATCTACGGGTGAGAATTTGAAAATATGAACATCCTACACAAACTTGGGAAACTAATGCCCACAAGATATTCCATTTCCGTTTTCACCAATGATTAATAAACAATTATTTCCTCGAGGTTACCAACTAAATTTAAGTCTATCAAAATAATAGGTTAAAGATGTGTTTATAGAATTTCGATAATATGTTTCATTCTCTTGATCAAATTATGGAGCATTTCGATTTTTCACAATACCTCCTCTATAATTTGTTGAACTGATCATGTTGCCACAAAATCTAGCAGTCCGAAGAGGGAAAACCTATAAGGTATAAACTAGACCAAGAAGAAACAATGGAGTAGTGGCCCACTGTCACAAAATACAAAACCCCCTGCTCTTTAGGGATTTTAATCTATAGGAGGAGCCTC
Source organism: Pinus albicaulis (assembly GCA_034641835.2). Taxonomy (NCBI): domain Eukaryota; kingdom Viridiplantae; phylum Streptophyta; class Pinopsida; order Pinales; family Pinaceae; genus Pinus; species Pinus albicaulis. The sequence goes on along the minus strand of CM076572.1, from coordinate 1,238,812,420 downwards.
GTTAGGAGAGATATCACTTAATACATATTCTAGGGTTAATGTGTGAAATGATCTCACTAGGAATTCTTCAATAAAGACACAATTTAGGTTCAAGGCTTCATAAGGTAGCAATTTGCTTTCTATAAAGAGTCCTAGAAATAAGGGCACAAGACGCACGGTTTGATAAATTTGACGAGTGTTGGAGCAACCCAAGGTCAAGGATAGAAGAAAAGGTTTCTTATAATGTATACGAGCTATGCCAATTCTCATGAAACCTTTAAGGAATCCCTTAAGTTGAAGGAAGGAAAACTAGGGTTTTCCTCTTGGGAAAAGAACTAGGGCAAGGAAATTTATGGATAGAAGTGAAGTGGATTCCCACCAAAAGGATATATTTTGTGGAAAATACCATCCTCTTTATGTTTAGGCTCTCCAACCACCATAATTCCACTTTCATAGGGATTCACACCAACCCCTAGTTCCTTAACTTAGCATTGAAAGGGCCAAATTGAGAGAGAGAAAATATGGATAAAATTTGAGAATGATCGCCAACTATTTGGACTAGTTCCTTTTCCCTTGGGGATATGGAGTCTAGGATGAAAAATATTAGCCAAAATTGTTCCTAAGGAGGCTGAGATTGGATGCCCTAGTAGTCAAATTTCAAGCATTTACCCACTCAATGGAAAAATGGATTTTCATGGGAGAGATACTAGGAGTTCACCATTAGGACAATTCATCACATGTTATGTATGAGTAATGCATGAAAAATTCATCTATATAACATTAAAAAAATGATATTCAACAAATTAGAGCACATTTTAGCATAACCTAGAATCAATAATTCCATACATTAGACATTCAAGACTTAGATATTCAAAAATAGAGTGGACGTACAAGATAACATGTAAGATTTCCATTCATTAGACCAAATAATAGCTCCAAAGAATATCCAAAATCAGCTCCAAACATCAAAATGCATCAAAATATCTCCAAAAAATCCACAAGAAATCAAGTGCAAGTTCCTCTAAGGAGGCCAAAATTCCAAAGTGTGAATATGATATGATTCAAATGAAAAGTTCTCAATTTATACAAGGCATTAAAATTCCTTATTAGCCTACAAGCCCCTACAAAATAATAAAATAATGTGGAAAACATGCTTAGGGCACACAATGTAATATCCCTAGGACTGCTAAAAGAGTTTGGAAATGTTGGTATCTTGAATTTGTTAAATATGGAAAAAAAATATTTTATTGATTGAATATGTGGACATGCTCCCAATCAATTGGGGAGCTCGAAATCTGATTATCTTTCAAGATTTTCCTTTTGATATCACAAGGATTCACTCGAACATTTTGCGTTGGATGGGGGATATCACCATGCCAATATCTAATTTAGCTGACCTCTCTGTTCGGGGGCAACCACACAAAATCGTTCTTCCTGTGATATATTTTGATGGAGCTCAGAAAGGAGGTATATGTGGGTGTGGGGCATGGATTAAACTATCTGCGATGGATCGGTATCATATTTTTTGGAACGATGGACATGGGACAAACAATAAGGCTGAGCTCACGACATTATGGAGTGGGATCATGGTGGCATACCATCTTGAACTACCTTGTATCCATGTATATGGTGATTCCCAGCTCATTATCGATGGGATTTATAACAAGTGTAAGCTGCAGGGAGAACACTTAAATGGATGGATTGAGCGTACTCTATATATCCTATCCAAATTTCAGGATTTTTCGATGAACCATATTTATAGGGAGCATAATATGCGACCTGATAGTTTATCCAAGATTGAACTGGAAGTTCCATTTGGGTCCATCATGGTTCTTCACTTCAAAGACTCTAAACAGGTGGCCTCTTTTTCTCATCCGCTGCCATAACTTCTTTTTACTACAAGCGATCATGGGGACAATTTTCAAGTGAGCCGGTTTACCCTATGACTTAATCAAGCGAGCCTGATTTCACTGATCTAGCATATGGATCCAATAATGCACAATCTGTGAAGGATTATTTTGCATACATCTTTGGATCATTATTTTGTGTTTTCTTTGTCTTTATAATTTTTTCATAGGAAGTGGCTAATATGTGTACATTGGCAGACAAGTTTATTTCTTTTTGTTTGATGCCTTCTACCCTCAACAAACTATGTATGGTCTTAAATATGGACTGATCCATTTTTTTATCGACTTTACTCTCTACTTCGGTGGATGGAGGACTATATTATAATGCTGATGCTTTCATGATCTATTGATAGTTTTGTTTTCTAACTTCGTTGGAAATAAACTATCCTTTTATCTTGACCATTCTTCTACGAATGTGCCAAGATGTATTATGTAATTATGTTATATGAACTGTTCTAATACAACAACGTTTTTTCTTCCTTGAAAAAAAAGAGAAAAAAATACAATATCCGTAGAAACTGTTTATTTTTTTTGAACGGTTTTGGAAAATACCATTAGGTTACGAATGTAATTCTTTTTACATGGAGGATCGATGCTGAATAATTGTGTGTAAAGACACATATTCTTAGGGAATTGATTATTTTGTTCCTATAAGTTTCTACATTTTAGCATACGAGCTTGACTCTACATTATACTGAAAGGAGAATTTTTTTTTTTTTTTTTTCTTTCTGTGCTGGTAAATTATATGAGTGAGTATGTAAAACAATGCTCCATCATGCTGTGGATAGTCACTTTTTTCTTTTCTTCCTTTCGGCCATAATTCTTCCACCTTTCTTACCCAATTATTATATAGAAAAGGGCCTATTTATGGCAATGGGATGAACCACAGAAAGGAATGAGAGTTGGAGATGCGAGTCATTAGAGTTATTTTATCATTTATATAAGCGACATAATTATGTATGTAATAAAAAATGCCTCTCTACCCAAATGAGAAACAATAAAGATTGTTTGGTTAAACAACACTGCATCACGTTGTGGAGAATCATTCCATATTGGGCATAAAATTGTTACTCCGAAAGAAATCGCAAACTCCAAGTTGAACAAAAAGAAAAATAGACTACAATGTTCATGGGGAGGAGAAATAAATATTTCATGAAATCTTATGTGCAGAGACAAAGGTAAAATAGTTTTATTTTGTTGAAAATATTTGATGAATTCTTCTGCGCAGAGATTAGTTATTTATATTAAATTCTTGGAAAAATTTCCATGAATTCTTGACAAGGTTAACCATAACTATTTTTTTTGAAAGGATTGCATGGTTTTATAGGTAGGAAGATAAATTCACCGTGTTAATCCTTTTGAAAAAGATTGCATGGTTTTGTGTGTTAGCCTCTTCAAAAAAAGTTGTTGCATGGTTCTTCTGTGTTAGAAATGTAGCAAGAAAGGATAAATTTGACTTGTGCCTTAGTTAAATTTAGTAATTCGATTTTCCACATCAACTGGATGAATTCGATGGAATTTAACTTGTGTGACATGGCCTTGTCTACTAGTTTAATAAGTAAATACGAGTTATAGTTTAGAAGTAAAGTTGTGCATGTAGTGATTGCTAAAATTTAGCAATCTAGTTCAATTATTTCTAGTTTGACTCAGTGAACTAATCTCAAGTAATTATTTCAGTCAGTTGAAGGCCATTTGAGTAGTAGAACTATTTTTAACTCAGTGATCTCTCAACTAAACTAGTCAATTAGCTAAAAAAATTCGAGACATGCATGGAATTCAAATTTTCTAGCTGGAGTGGAGGAAAAGACACATTTTAAATATCAATTATATACTAGTTGAGTGGATAGCTTGGCTATTGAGTAGTGATTCATTCCTTAGGAATTGCGCAAGCAAATAGGAGAAAATTCCTACTTTTTAAGAGCTAATTTCCTTCAAAATTTCACAATGAAATAGGAGCAAGATGGGGCTTTGAATTGGCTAAGTGTTGGCCTGAGTAGGACAATCAACAAGAGAAAAAGTTTACAGTGCAAGGTGTGCTTTAGGATTGAAACAAGACATTGTAATAGTTTCTCATTCTCATCTGATTAATGAAAAGCAATGGAGGGGTTTTTCCTAGTTGGGTTACCTTGTAAATCATTGTGTCCTTTTCGTTTTTTAATGGTTGCATATCATTGCATGTGTTTCTAAATTGTTATTTCCTTTCCACAAAATATTAGAGGAATTTCTTAATCTCTTATTTCCAGTTTGAATACATCAGTAATAGAAAATTTCTATTAATTTCTACATGGTATTAAAGCAGACATCACACTATAAACCACTCAATAGATCTTCTCCTTTAGATATTTCGATTTGTAGATTCTGTGAAGCAATTTTCTTCCATGCGGGAAAATGTATTTCAACGGATTGAGATTGGAGTATGCCTTTGAGGGAACCTCAAATTTCATAGCTTGGAAGGACAAGATGGAAGCAATGCTCAATGAAAATGGTGTGATGGAGTACACTAAAACAAACATTCCACAACCAAGAACATATAATGCACAAGCGCTTACACATTGGAAGAAGGATACCACAAAAACGAAGAGGATCATTCTGAAGGGTGTGAGAGACCACATAGTCTCTAATTTACATGGAAAGGAGACTCCCTTTGCTATGTGGAAGACCCTCACTGAGCTATTCAAAAATAGTAGTGATGCCAGGAAATTGGCATTAAGGGACAAGCTTAGAAACATCTGCATGTAGAAAGGAGAAACCATTCCACATTACCTCTCCAGGTTGACTTAGTGTCGAGATGAGCTTGGAGGAGTTGGAAAAAATATTTCATATTCAAAACTAGTGAGCCTAGCTCTCCTAGGCCTTCCAAACTACTGGCACAACTACCAGGACTCTGTAAATGGAAGGGACAAATTGCAAAAATTGGGAGAGATCGTGGTCCAATATGGTGCAGGAAGAAATTTGGTTGAACACTAGAGATGGAGTAACATCCAAATTTGAGGAGGAAGACAATTTTTCCTTGGTTGGGAAGGGAAAGAAAGGAAAGGGCAAGGAGGACCAAATAAAACCAGAGACTAGCCAAAACAATGGCAAGAATAAGGACTTAAGCAAGATAAAATGTTTTCATTGCCATGAATTCATGCACCATGCAAATGTAGTGTCTGCACAAGAAGCCTTTAGGAAAAGCAGGAGGTGAAGATTTCGAATTAGACTTCACCCTGATTGCATTCATGTTGAGCACTGTAATGGGGAGTGTGTGGTATCTAGATTCAAGTGCATTGTTCCATATGATAAGATGGAAATAATTCTTCAGTAGCCTAGAGGAGAAGGATCTCCAGATGCACATAGAACTTGGGGATGATGGGCGATATAGTACCAAAGGAATTGGCATCTTAACCTTTAAGAGGGAGTCAAGTTCCCATCTTCATCTAAAATATGTTATGTATGTATCTGGGCTGAATAAGAACTTGATCTCTATAGCTATATTGGAGGATCGTGGCTATGATGTTATTTTCAGTAAGGGGAAAGCCTTTCTGATACATGTAGCTACCGAGAAGGTGAAACATATTAGAGTTCGTGTGAAGAACCTCTAAAAACTTGAGGTGGAAGCTTGCATTGCACTGAGTAGCAAGGAAACAAGTGTGCAAAGTCAGGATTTTCGAGAACTCTGGCACACGTGCATGGGACACTTACACCATGGAGCCTTAAATATCATGTGGCATATTACCACCGGTCTCTTGAAATGTAACCTTGACCAACATGATGTCTACAAGGGGTGCACATTGGGGAAATATTTCAAATCCACTTCTTAGGGCCGAGATATCAGATTTGGAAAATCTTTGAGTTAGTCCACTCTGATGTATGTTGACCATTTTATACAACCTATACAAAAAAACACATGTATTATGTGATTTTCGTTGATGAATTTTCCAGAAAATGTTGGATCTTCTTCATGCAGAAGAAGGATGAAGTTTTCTAAAAAAATGTTGAATTCAAAGCATTGGTTGAAAAGGGGACTAGTTAGAATTTGAAATCCCCAAGAAGTGATAATTGAGGAGAATATGTTTCTAGCACCTTCAAGGAATTTTGTGCCAAATAGGGTACTAGAAGAGAAATGATGACGCCCCATAACCCTAAAAAAAATGGGGTGGATGAAAGGAAGAACAAAAGCATATTTGGAGCAGCAAGATCCATATTGCATGATTAAGGGCTTCCATTGCATTTATGAGTAGGAGCAAGCAACACCACATTTTATTTGTAGAACAAGAGTTCTCATAGAATACTTGGCATGATCACACTTGAAGAATATTTGTTAATTTTGGACAAATAGGTCCAAACTCCATGGTGTGATGCTTAGATGAAGATGCCAATATTTTTATTGGACTCCTCTTTCGAAGAGGTGCAATATCGATCTAAAGGTCATCTTAATCCGATGAGCAGAACATTTCTTTTGAATTTATTCAAAATATGTGCAGGTCGGCCTTAAGGTTTTGTGCCCCAGAAGTTGTGTCACACACCCTCACTGATGGATATAAATTGGTCAACGTTGGAGGACATTTTCACTCATCTCATCCTCACACATTTCTCTCTCCTCATCTGATTGGTTCAATGACCTTGGAGGCTCTTCTCTCCACACGTGGGAAAATTTCAGTAGCTGCATTTTCTATTTTTGGCCTAGGGTTTTTGCAGCAACTTTGACCAGTGTTGACTTTGGTCAATGCAAGGTCAAATGGACCTGAAAATCTCCCTGAATTTTTATCTTTCAAATCCACATTTTTGGCACTATTCCCAAGGCTAGACGTTGACTTTGAATTTTTTGCGTTGACCTAGCTGCTGCTGCTATTTGCGTTAACCATTGACTGACAACGTTGACTTTTGGGTTTAATTTTGAGTTCACCGTTTTGGATGTTCTAGAGGGTTGTGTGACATTGCCGGTTCGCTGACCATATTAAGACTTTACTGGTTGAAGCATCCTATTGACCACCATAACACACCAACACACTTATATATTTCTGGCTTGTCTTCTGTCGATCTACTGGTATGTTATATCAACATTTTACTTTATTGTTTATGTGATTGCTGACCGATATTGGGATAAAAAGTTAAGTTGCATCAAACATAGAACATCTACAAAAATTTACAATATTTCTCTGGAGCCAGATATATCTCATTTTCAAATTTTTGGAGCCAATGTGTATTGTCATGTCTCCAAGGATAGTAGGAAGAAACTTGAGACTACAACTTAGATGGGAGTCTTTATAGGATACACAGAGACACCACATAATTACCGGGTGTTTTTTCCCTTATGTAGGTGTTATGTGGAATATATGACTTCAGACAAAAATATCTTCCCTAGTCTGGGTGGCCTAGTCTATAACAACGTAAGGGAAAATAAGCTAATGTTTTCCTTAAAGTAAATAGATAATGGGATGAAACCTGCTTGGACTCCGTCGTATGATTTTCTCCTCTCTTGGCTTGTATGCTCCAATCCTAGCTCCAATCACTATAATTAGGATTCGCAAAATCAAACAACACAAGCCAATGATATATGACATCTATGTAGGATCATCCAATCACTTCATTCAATGGATCAATATGGTATTAAAATACATGAAATCATAACATCACATATAGGAAAAAAATGAACTCTTTGCATTAATAGAAATTGAGTGAGTTACAACCAAATATAGTATTTGATCTTGTAGAGGAGCTCCTCCAAGTTGACTTGTTTCTTCCTTGCTACAAAGTGTACCTCTATGTCACCCTAATGCATGGAATAATGACTCTCATAGCAGCAACATGAGGGTAGAATCTATCTCCAAAATTCAACCCCTAGTTTATGGATGGCCACAAATATATAGAAGAGGATGGTAAGTTAAGAGTTCTTATCCATTTACCAATCTAGGCTTGAGATCCACTCTTGATGGGAGGATGAGCTCACGGGATAAGGGGTGAAATATCCAAGGTAGGATAGGTTAGGATTTGAGACTTTCATCCAAGGTAAATATTTATAAAACCTCCTGAAATATTTTGTAATAGGAAGCTTCAAGATTCTTTTTATTTTTCTTGAATTTCTAGAATCAACGCACCCCTAGTAAGGGGAAACTTGTTGGTGATAAATGCAGGTCCAAAGAGAGCCAACTTGCTGGTGAACGCTGGCCATGAAGAGCTATGATGCGCTGGGCCTAAAAATCACTAAACTGTAGCAGTTTCAGGCATAAATTAGGGGAATTTTGAGGTCGAAAATGGGCCTCCTAAGGAAATTATAAAATAATAGTGGAAATAATAAAATAAGATTACATTACATCATCAATTTTAGAGGGAAAAAAGAAAAAACTACTTTTTCAACTCATATTTTCAACTTATCTCCCTATGGGTTTACTCAAATTTCAAGCGAGAACACTTGTTGGATGTAGAATTTGATTCCTCATCCAAGGAGTACCTCTGTTGCATACTTTTGATGGAGCCTGCTACACGAAAAATGAGAAATACATGAAAAACATGATTGCAATAACGTTTTTCATGTATTTCTCACTTTTCGTGTAGCAAGCTGCATCGAAAGTATGCAACATGGGTACTCCTTGGATGATAAATTAATTTTTACATCCAATGAGTACTTCCACTCGAAATTTGAGTAAAACCTTAGGGAGATAAGTTGAAAATATGAGTTAAAAAAGTAGTTTTATTATTTTATTATTTTTAATATTTTTACTTATTTAATTAAAAAATGGTGAATAATCTGCCATGATTGACCTCATCATATTGATTCTTATTGGTTCTTATAAAGTTTATTTTTGTTGTACATTTTTCTTAGGAGGCCCATTTTAGACCTCAAAATTACCCTAATGAAGGCAGGGATTTGAGAGAGTCATGCTTAGGGATTTTTGTAGGGAGGATGAAAAAGTGTTCAAAGGATGTGAATGATCCCGTTTGAAGGCCTAATGACCAGATGTGAAAAAATAGCCTATAAAAGATTTCCCCCTAAAGCACAAAGTTAGAAATGACAAATGATGACTGAAGGGCTTTACCTTGTGACAAGTCAGGATCAAGAACAACCAACAAGATCTTCTTCTGTTAGAATACATTTACAACATGAAATATTTGCTGAGGGAGGCATACCCATACTCAGCACATAAAATAACATTATATGTACAATGATTAAAAGACACATACACTGATGACAAATGGGGACCCATGACTAGATGACTGTTTGTATTATCATAGCCATCATACTTTGTGATCTTTTATTAATCCTAAAATTGTAGCCCGGATGGATGAAACTAGATCTGAGGTCTTCTATATCGTTCACATGACCATTCAATGTACGAGTCTAACCATGTGAATCAATGACCCGGAGTCGAATATGGTAGGCACTATCTGATTACTATCCAATGATGTAAGTCGTTAACGGATGTGAGAGAAACCACCGATGATGTTAATGGATCTCAAGGTACTGCAGTACAACATTTATGGTGTGAAAAAGTGAGTTGATGTCAAACACCACAAAAAATATTTTAGTCTAAGGCCATTTATTTAAACCCGTTGCCAAGAGTGAGGAGACTTGCCATTGTTGTATGCAAGCACCAATGTACCGAAGAGTGTTTCTAAGTAAACTTCCTGGATAATGAGATGATGTCGATAGGAAGAAACCCATCATAGGAGGGTCTTGATGTATCCCCCATCAACGACATGATACAAGTATAATTATTTGAGACTTAATGATGATGATACAGAACTGGATCAGGAACAATATACATGGAATGAAGGCTTAAGAGTATTGTAGCAGATATTCATTGAATGAATTATCTTGAACACATCGATAACACTGAATGTAGTCGACATCATTGACCCAAAAATGAAAATGAAGGCTTTGAAATGATATGATGAACCAAAAGATATGTAGATTTCCCAATCCAACAACCACGGAGATGAAGTTGAAGAGTGACATGTTCAAGGGAAACTCACTACCATTAACAAGTGGAGTACCCTTTCTTTCCAATTTCCCCAGCCATATTGGTCAATACCTCTTTATTTTTTAACCAGCTTGAGGAGGATAACATATGCTTGATGTATAAGTTCATCCTTTGGATGAATCACTCCAAGTATGTATAACTAACCTTGAGAAGGAGTGGTTCGGTATCATCACGTTCGACAAGTCCAGCGAAGGTAAAACTCGACATATTTTTCATGTTTAGAGAGTTTGAAAAAGATGTGAAAAATAAAACTCAAAAGGTTCCATTTTGTAGATAGTCCCTTAAGTCCAAAAAGGCTGAAAACGATACCTGTGAGAACCTCTTAGCCATGATCGACTAAGGTATTCCTTTTTTGTAAGCAGTCTATCTCAGTATGGAAAAGTGTTAAACTTATATTGAGTAGGCGTCTTTTGATTTACTTTAATGAGTTCGAAAAGAAAAGTGATTGTCAATATTTTCATATTTTTGGAGTCTGAAAAGAGCTGAAAGAGGACTCAAAGGGTCACTTTTTTTGCGAGTTTAAAAAGCCCGAAAAAGTGATAAAGTGTACTCTCTAATCAAAATTATCTGTTCAAAACATGAAAAATTCGTCAAATAACTCGACCTACTCAGAACAACATCAAAGGATTAAAATACATGTTTCATGATAAAACTGAATCATAACTAGCTCAAAACATCAAATATGAATTAAAATAATGGAAGAAATGGCGATAAATAACCAAGATGACAATTCATTTTTACCATTTCACATTTACCTTCAACATTTAGAGCTCTGAGTACCTTTCTTCCCTCAACCTTCTGTAGTTGATTGCGATCAATCCGGTGGATCATTTCAAGTGCTGTCATTTCTAGGTAGGAGCTAAAAAATGTCTCTTTCACTTCACAGTGGCATTTTGTGTTTTCATGCAAGTTTTTTGAGTTTTTTAGGGTCCTAGGGCTGAAAAAATTCGCCCCTAGATGAATGCACCCTTCTAAAGTTGAAAGGAGCATTGATCCTGGTCAAAATAAACTGTAGGGGTAGGTGAAATAGACCGTCTCTCCTTGTAGGGTGGAGTTGGGTGCAATTCCCAAATTTGTTTTGCCATTTCCCTTCAAAATTTGTCAAAGTTTTTGCATGGAATGGATCCTAGTGAGTCTCTTTTTGATGTTTCAGGTCCTCATTAGCAAAAAATGGCCTTGATATGGAGGGAAAGAGAACATGAAGAACATGACCTTAATGCAACAAATGATTTTGCTACCATCCAAGCACTAAAAAACTGTGGATTATTGAAATTCCTCTGGATTCATGGCACGAGGCAACATATGGAGTTGCTAGATCATCTTGTTCATTCGTGGGATGTTCAAGCATATGCATTTAGATTAGGAGCACATTTGATCAAGATAAAGGTAGAGGAAATATACTTTCTGACCAGTTTATCTATGAGATGTCCCCCAATATCTCTTCTAGGTGGGAGAAGTGGTGGAGAAATAGTCAAAGACTATATTTTCGCTCATTGTAGACCTCGAGCCCAACCAAATAGGTATGGAAAACTTGACATAAAAGGTGTGACCCACTTACCTCTAAGAACGATCCTATTCATCATGGAAAAATTAGCTAGTAGTTACACACTTCGTAGCTAGCAGGTCATACATACAATATACTCTAGAGTGTATGGAGCAAAAAATTTTCAACTGGAGCGAGGGAGTGTTGGTTAGCTTGAAAGAAAAAATAACTAAAGCAAGAGAGGGAAAATTGAAGAATTTTGGTTATGGTGCAATCTTAATCTCTTTTGCATTAGAGAAAATTCCATTACTACAACCTCAACATATCACACTTGAGCCCATTGATCCGAGATTTCTACAGATGCATAGGTGGGTAGATCTTATGTCCTGACATGCATGTCCCTCGGCAATTTGTTTCTCACCAGCCTTCTTCAGATGGTAGGAAATTCATTATGATAGATGATTACTGGTACGCAGGGATGGAATTTGGTGGTGACCCTGATTTCTTACTTCCTGAGGGTGAGAAATGGGGTGCTATAGGTAATATATTTCAACCATTTTTGATTAATTTTTACAATTTTTGTGTGTTTTTGATGTATTCGAGACTAAACTATTTATTTTTCATGTAGATATTGGGCCTATTTGACCTGTAGGTGCTTCATATATCCATCCTTTAGGATATCCATAGCAGGAAGTAACACCAGTATAGGTTGATGTAGTAGTATGAGATGCACTATGGGATCTCAATGTAGCCGATACCTTGGCAGAGGTGGAGTGCCACATGGAGGGGTTGACACACGAGACATATGAGACCGTGATCAACTGGCTTCCCATGTGACTTCAACAACACACTATTGGAGTGCTAAGCCGTATTGGTCAGTTATTGCGCAAGATAACTCGTGTAATGGAATGTTATCATGAGAAATATGATTAGTCTACTGGGATAGCCATATTTTCATGTGGTTTTTTGACATGGGCTGAATGGCCATATGTGTCTTGGGCACAAATTTTGTAAAACCAAACTTTATATATATATATATATCTTCAGTGTTCCTATGTTTTGGTTATCGTTTTCAATGGATATGATGTGTATTTAATTTTGTTTACATATGTTGCAATTGTCTATCTAAAACATGCCATAGCCAATGCATCTGTCTATGTATTTAGATTTCTAGAAATGTTTTGATATTGAATGAAATAAAAGTGTCTTTCTAGAAGGAGAAACCTTAAGAGCATGCAAATGATGGTAATACTTCTAACCGAATAGATGTTACAAATGTAGTACTACAAGATGTGAGTCAAGTCTCGTGACTAAACAATGAATACCACTTGAAATAGAATTAAAGAATAGCTCAAACACTGCACTATACTCAACGATTTTTTTGGTAGAACGACTAATACAAATCCCTCGTAGACTCACTAACTTGCCATTTGGAGTAAAGATAGCCCAAGATGCAGAGGATATGTTTTGAGTACTACAACTAGCACCATAAACATAACCAACATATGGTTCAAGGAATGCCAACATCTACAAACCAAACGTAAACATGATCAATAGAAACCATAGGAAACTCTGAAGAGACACATTGCAAACACACTAACACATCTATATATAGTATGTACACAGTGTACTGTGAAAAAAATAAAGCATAATATTTCTCAAGGTACAACCCATTTCTAGGTTGTGTCAGTGGAATTCCATCAAAATCGACTAGCTCATAGGCCCCTTGAGCAAGAACATGCTTGAAAATATATGGACCTAACCACACAGGTTGGAACTTTCCTGATCATAATTTTTCAGACTCTTGATCGTATATAAGGACAAGGTCTCCTTCCGAGAAGATATGAGGCTTCACACTTTTGTCATATTGTGCCTTGACAAGTTTCTTATGGGATTCATTATCCATGGCGGCATCTTGTCGAGTCTCATCTAAGAACGTTATATGTAAGAGACTCTCATCTTCTACGAAAGTGGCAGGAAGACGCTCTACAACCAATTTCAGTCATGGAATCTCACATTCAATTGAAAGGATTGCTTCTAGACCATAAACCAATTTAAAATGTGTAAATCCAGAAGCAATCCTAACAGAGGTTTGGTATGCCCACAAGGTAGCACAAATAATCAAATTCCAATTAGATCGATGGACCCATATCATATGTTGAAGCATCGTTTTAAGAAATTTTTTAATAGCTTCAAATTTCCCATTAGCTTGAGGGTAGTAGGGAGTGGGAATTTCATGGGAGAGTCCCAGCGTGACAGTTAGTTCGGACATCACGTTATTGCAAAAGTGTCTCCCGTGGTTCGTAACTATGGCTTGTGAAACACCAAACCGCGTGATGACATGATTGGAGAAGAAATATGTAGTTGTTTCACCAGTATTATTATATGTAGGCATCACCTTAGCCCATTTAGTAAAATAATCTACCGCTATGATAACATATCCATGCCCCCCTACCGAGTAAGGGTTACATGTCATGAAATCAATGCCCCATTTCTAAAAAGGGCCTACAGAAATAATAGTATGCAAAGGAGTGGGTGGAGCACGGTTCTTACGATCATAATTCTGGCATGCCTGACAATTTTGGACAACGAGAATACAATCACAAAATATGGTAGGCCAAAATTAACCAACACGTATGATCTTATGTGTGGTGGCATAAACAAACAAATGACTGTCACATTCCCCTGAGTTGCATTCATTAAGGACTTTCTTTTCCTCCTCATGCGTGAGGAACCTTCTAAAAACTGTATTGATTCCACGATGATAAAGGGTGTGGCTGATGATGATGTAATCCTTGTCTTGGTATCAAATACGTCATTGATCAGAGTGAGAGGTATCAGACCGGAAAGTCTAGGTTTGGAGATATATAAGAATGTCTCAATACCATGGGTTAGATGACAAAATCATATTCAACGACTTGTCTAGGATGGAATTTTCAGACGTTGATTCATAATCAGCTACGGGAAGGTCACATATTAGCTTAGCAAAAACTAAGGATTTATTTGACTTCGATTTTATGAACTCCAAATCAAACTCCTGCAGGATAATGATCCATTTGGAGTATTACCCCCCCAACAATTGACGTGACAAAATGTATGTCATAGGGTTTCAATCTGAAACAACTGTAGTTTTCTAGAGCAATATATAATGGCAGAATCTTTGGACATATTGAATGACCACCGAAGCTAAATTTTTTCCATGGGTATACTTTATTTTGGTATCATTGAGATTTTGACTGAAACAATAGATCTAATTTTATTTCCCTAAATCATCTTCCTGGACCAATACAATTGCAATGGTAGAAATGATAGTAGCAAGATGCAGGAAATAGTTGCGCTGGTAATCAGGGGGATATAATAGAGATTCCTGAATCAATACATCTCTCAAGGCATCAAATTCCTGTTGAGAAACATTGTCCCAATGGAAGGGAACCCCTTTCTTAACTAGGTGAGTGAATCTTTTAGTCAACTCAGCGTAATTAGGGAAAAATATTAGCAGAAAGTTAGCCTTCCCTTGGAGTCATTGAAGCTGAACGAGGGAAGAATGCGCATGAAAAGTGATGATTTATTGAAATTTCAAAGGATCGATACAAATTCCATGTTTTGAAAAGAAAAAACCAAGAATCCAACCAAAACTAATGCAGAAAACACATTTTTGAGGATTAAGTGGAATATTATAATGTCTACACCATAAGAAGATGGCCCTAAGATGCATCAAGTGATCAGTCTGATATTTAGAGTGAGCAGATAGATCATCTAAATAGGGTTGCACGATATGATTAATGTCATGGAAGGCATAATCCATTTCCCTTTGAAACGTAGCCCCAACATTCTTTAAGCCAAGAGGGAGTTTCCGGTAAGAAAATGTACATAAGGGATAGATAAATGCAGTTTTAGGTTGATCCTCCACGAGAATTCTGATTTTCTAGAGCTGGAGAAACCATTCATAAAAAAATATATCTCACAATCGAAACAATCATCAACAATCTGGTCAATGAACGGGGTTAGTTAATTTTCCTTCGGACAAGCGCAATTTATGTCTTGATAATCGACGCATACACATATCGTTCCCTGTTTCTTCATGAAATGAACTACATTTGACACCAAATCGGTCAAAGGAACGGGGTACATGAAACCAACTCATAAAAGTTTTCAACCTCATTTTTAATCGCGACAACCTTCTTGGGATGGACCTTACAGAGGCACTGCCATACTGGTTTAACATTAGGTTAGGTTTTAATCTCAAGCATAACTATATTTGGATTGATGCATGGAATTTCCTCATAAGTCCAAGCGAAAAAATCTCAAATCTCCTGGAATAGGGCTTTATAGATCTTAATCTCATCTGGAGAAAAAGATGCACTGATGTGTAGATTCTCGAAAATACCTAGTTTAACTGAGATATCAAGAGGTATTGTCTCTTCGATATTCGAGAGGTTCTTTTAAAAGTCGACTTCATGAATAGAAATGGAAATCGTTGGAAACTCGATGATATTGGGTAGATATAGGTCACTGATATTATCCTCAATGAAATCTGGTAAGGAGGAACAATGGTGATGATATTTCAACGACGCATTGTCTGGCATCATGATATCCATGATTCTCTCATCGGTAGGAAACATGTGATAGAAAATATCAAAATACATGCCATAATCCAATGAATGATCAACCCAATTAATCGAAGAGAAAATATCATAACAGGCTGCACAAGATGAAAATATGACTTCGTAATTAAGCTTAATGGGGCTAAGCGACATTCAGTGGCCAAAAATATGGATGTTAGTTTCATCCGGTACAATCCGAGGATCAGTTGGAATAGTAGAATATGGTATCATATTGATATAAGAAACTGAAGGGGAGTTGTCGGGAAGCGAAGTAGGAGGGAGCGGAAATTTTCCCATGAGAGAGGAATCCCTAAGAAGTCCAACCTCGACATGTTGATAAGGACATAGAGTTTCCCCTACAAGAGGGAAACTTCCTATAACTTGAGAATCAAAGGTGAAGAAGGTGAGTTGATCGATGGACATAATCCCCCATTTATGGGGAAATACGATCATTCGAAAATAAGTAAAAAAGACAACATCCATGGCGTTAATCCATGTGCAACCCAATAGAAGATTATAATCAAGAGGTCCTTCAATAAAATTGACTTCTAACAAATTTACGTCATAATTATACTTGTAAGGAGTTAAAAATATCACAAGGTTTATATGTTCCTTCCTAAAAAATTTTCAAGGTGGTTGATGATTGACTCAATTGAGGAGAACCAATCACTTTCCAACAAGACCAAGACATAATTAAAGTTGAGGCTCCCTCGTCCATAATAGAATGAGGGATGTTCTTATTGCAGATGGCAACCTGGATCATAAAATCCAATTGAGCCATAAGTTGAGGGGAATAGTTCTCATGGTTGAAGATAACTAGGTTGGAATTCGAAGGATGAACACATCCGATAGCAGAAAGCAAAGCCTTATTCTGGGTGAGACAATTTTACAACACCTCAAGAGTGGACATAGATGATGGGGACTGAACCAAGTCCTCAATTATGTTATAATTTTGAGCAGCGCTCGCACGAAGGTTGGAAGCAGATTTATGAATGGCGCCCTTCAGAGGCTTAATAGTTAATTCTGCAGGAATCAGAGGCAGAGTGGGATCGAATGGAGATGGTGTCGAACTAGTAGGTTAATCAGTAGCCCAAACGTTTGGAGGATTCACATTAGCATATTATTTATTTTGGGTAGCCACCATAACATCAGATTTAGGATTTATGGATGAAAGCATTAAAACCGTGTTAGAGGAAATAGGGCCCCGAGCAACCATATCAGTCTCCTAATTGGGAAACGGGTCGGTCAACACATTGGGTGAAGTAGAATATTTAAAGAATTGGTTCACTTCTTCCTGGTGAGGAAAGTCACTAGTGAAGTTCTCCTCATTACAAATCAAGCATGGATAGCGAGGCTTCCATTTCTCATCAGAGGACTAACTAGTTTGTTTATCCCGCAGAGGAGAATCAAAATCTTTCTTCTTTTTGCCTTTACCTTGCTTCTTACTTCCTAGTTGCTGTTGAGATTTTCCTTTGTTAGACTAAACAATATTTATCTCAGAAGTAGAAGCCATAGGAGGATTGGATGGTGGGTTTTGGGAAGATGTGGTAAGAGCAACACCAGATGGTCGACTCACCGACTGGGAGCTGGAAGAACCAATCACGCCATCAAAAACATGAGATTATTTACCAGGAGGGTGAGGAATAATGTTTGGAGGTCTTAGAGCGTTTGGTATATTATCATATAGCATGCCCGATTGGGTATAAATAAGACCCAAATACTGTGCACGAGAAATAACTTTCTCTTCAGTCACAACTCCCCCTTTAGCCACATCTTCTATTATTGGTGAAAAAAGAGACTTAATAAAAAATTCCACTAACAATCGATCGGGAACATATGTTTTAACCAACTGATGATGACATCACCACTCATGAATATTATCTAAGATATGAGTGGAATTAGATTGTTTGAAATTGGTCAAAAGTTACGTTCTAGTCTCATATCAGACAGGTAACTAGAAATGTGCGAGGAATGTAGTGGCTAAGGAACTGAATTCGTGAAAGAAAGCTCTAGGTAATTCAATATACCATATAGTTGCAGCACTTGTAGGTGTACATTGGAAAATATGCAATTGAATGGAAGAACGCCACAGATGATAAGTCATCACATGTGTGGAAGGGGATTATCTAGGATTCCCATTGAATTTTAGGATACCATAAGGCAATTTAGTTGGAATTATCAGACACCAAGGAGAATGATCAATGGGTTCATTTGTGAGGCGAGTAAAATTTGGCAGTTTAAGAGTGGCCACAAACGAAAACTATCTGTTAAAATCTGGAGGAGGATAACTTGGATAGGATGGGATAGCCTAAGAGATAAATTCCTGCATTCCATAAGGAGGGTTTTGATTAAGAGGAACATGGGTACCAGGATAAGGAGGAATCTAATAACTAGTTTACACAAATCCTTGTTTTCCAGATCAAGGATAACCTTGTAAATTCTAGAATGGCAGTGCTTGGACTTGATAGCCTTGATAAGACACTTAAGGGATACCTTGAAAAGGTTGATACTATTTCCCCGTGGGATTTTGCATCATTCCAACATAAGGTGGAGTCGGTGGGGGTTGTGCCATACCATATGCAATTTTTCCTACTGGAATTTGAGGAATACCTTGTCCAGGCTATTGATATTGTAAGGTACCTTGTAAAGGATGAGTAAGTGGGACCTAGGAGGTACTAGATACGATTGGAATATATTGAGTCGTAGTGGCAGCCTATAAAGGTTGGATTACATTTATTTGAGCTTGTTGACGCATAGATTGATAGGTAGGAATTTTAGATGAAGATGGTATAGGTTGAAAATATACAAATGTACTCATAATTGAACTAGGTTGGATGGGAAAAGTAGGTTTCCAAACATTAGCAGCCAAAATAGGATGAGGGGGATCTAATTAAGGTTGAGCACTAACTTGTGGTATACCAATGACATGTTTCCCCCCTACCAAAGAAGGAGGGGACGATGAAGGAAACTGCCCACCAGATGAGGGTTACCCAACATAAGGAGAGTTAGGCTATTGAAGGTGTCCACTAATATACGGAAAAACCTTCTTTTCAAATGTAGGTGTAGGTGCAGGAGAAGGAGCAGACTGTATAGTGATCATTAGAGAAGTTCCAAATGGAATTCCAGAAACATATGTCATGGGAGAGGTCTAAGGACTGGATGTTGCACCAGAGAAGGTACCATAAAATGACTGATAACCAGGTGGGATGGATGGGCCACCATGTAGATGTGCCTCTAATGATGTTACGAACATAGATGAAGAAACAAAATTGAATGTCTCAGCCATAGTATAGGATACAGGTTGGGAAAACATAGTGGATTCAATCATGACTGACAATCCCAAAGATTTTTTTCGCGAGAAACTCACGGGTGAACTAAAATGAAGATAATCAGAAAAAGGAACTTGAGGTGGAGTTTGAAGACGAGGAAGAGGATAATCCTGATAAAGATGAATCCCTCTCAAATGAACAAGAGAAGAGGGATAAGGTTCTTCCTCTGGAATCTCTTCGATACTCACAAGACCGTATACAAGGTGTTCACCATCAAGTCCAAGATATATCATTTGCGGTTTTTTCTAAGACAAAGGAAGAGAAGAGGAAGGTCCTGAAGTAACAAGTAAAGATGACTGAGGTATCTCAGGTTGTATGCCCTTAGGTAATAAGGTATATGATTAAGTGAAATCAGGTTCAATAACCCCAGGTAATAAGGATTCAAGTGCTTCTATTTTGATTGTGTCAGATTCAATGGCATGAGGAGATGTATTCTCAGGCTCAATACTCAAAGGGAAGGATGATTCCGGTGGATTAATTTCAGGAGGAGGACCAGAAGTAGTTTCTGATTCGGTATTTTACATTTTCTTATGCTTCTGACGATGGCTAGAAGTTGCCTCTAGTGGAAGAGGAGGCTTATCTTGAATTCTACGCGAATGAAAAAGGGTAGGCGTTTTTTTTCCACGTTGGATTGATAAATTTTTATTAACAAAAAACATAAATAAAAAGGGGTAAAACTAGACATAAAAGTTTACCAAGCAACCGTGAAATGCAATATACACCTTGGTGAACCAAGGAATTAACGTACATGCATGGAATCTCGCTAACTACTGTGTTCAGTGTATCATGGTATACATGGAAAATGACTCGATTACCTATGGCGAGGATAGAAACCTATGGTGGACTTCCAAAATATACTCGACGGTATGTGGAAGTGCAGTCCGTAGTAGTGCTATATAGTGTGTAACTGTTCTATGATACAGTTCCCATATAATTATCATGCATGGAGTGCCATCAAATATACCTAAAGGTACATGGAGAACGATCTGAGACACTTACGCATGTGGAACGAGATATCACCCTAGGATACAATGCTAGAAAACAATGATATCACCTATGTTTAACGACGTCGAAACACGTCTCTAGCCTAGACCTCTAAATGTTTGTGTTAATGTTACAAATGCTCCTTAGGTTGATTCAATAAATTTTAATGTTTATCTTCAATGAAGTTTCAGTTTTATGGTTCACCATGAGTTTCACCTAAATTCCCTAAAATGAAAGCTAGCACGAAGAAATGAAATCTTTCACTTTCAGTGAAAATCTATCTAAAGGAGGGAAGAGACAAAGAATATTCAGCAGACAAAATGATAAGTACAATTCCCTTTTAATGCAATTGTTCCAATGTTGATGCACACACAAAGCCCTATATGTAAATGAAAATATATTTTTCTTTTCAATTTCACTTAATTTTCAAATATTATGAAAACTAATATGCATGTATAATCACTGAATAAATCAAAATCTTCAGAACGATGACTAAAAAAACAATTCATTCAAGCACTCAATGATAAAAAAAAATCAGTTTTCTAATGAACTAATGATAAGAACAAAGGAAAATCTAAACAAATCCTTATCAAAGGAAGTAAAAAGCCAAAAGTAAACCAATGGAGGATTCAGAGAAACCATAAGACACTCAAAGACTCAAGGAAGAGTTTCTAAAAAAAATTTAGACAGAGAGAAAATCAAGACAAAAGTGAATTTGTGCATGAATAGGGGCCAACACAGGTGCTGAAGGGGCACCAGTGCTATGCAACGCAGGCACCAAGAAGGATCGAGTCTGGTGCAACACTCTATCTCTAGACCAGAGGGTGCATTGAGAAGGGGATGCAAGGTTCAAACACAAAAATTTCACTTGAAAATCAATGAAAGGTATTCCTAGGTATGTTCTTGACTGAATAAGACAATGAAAGTATGAAGAATAGGTAAACAAACACTAAGGAAAAAGAAAACACCAAGGGAATACACCGTTCGAGTCTCACTGGAGTCGCAAATTTGTTATGCGGAATCTATGACTGAGAACAAAAGTATCTTCCCTAGATTGGGTGACATAGTCTAGAATAACATCAGGAAAGATAAGCTAATGTTTTCCTTAAAGTAAATAGATAATGGGATGAATACTACCTGGAATCCGTCGTATGCTTCACTCCTCTCTTGGCTTGTACGCTTCAATCACTATAATTAGCACCTACACAATCGAACAATGCAAGCCAATGATATACGACATCTATGTAGCATCATCTAATCACTTCATTCAATGAATCAACATGGAATTGAAATACATGAAATCATAACATCACATATAGGAAAATAATGAACTCTTTGCGTTAATAGAAATGGAGTGAGTTACAACCAAATATATGGGTTTATCTTGTAGAAGAGCTCCTCCAAGTTGACTTGTTCCTTCCTTGCCACCAAGTGTACCTTTATGTCACCCTAATGCATGGAATAATGAATCTCACAACATAAACATGAGGGTAGAATCTATCTCCAAAATCCAACCCCTAGCTTATGGATGACCAAAAATATATAAAAGAGGATGGTAAGTTAAGAGTTCTTATCTATTTACCAATTGAGGCTTGAGATCCACTCTTGATGGGAGGATGAGCCCAAGGGATAAGGGGTGAAATCTCCAAGGTAGGATAGGATAGGATTCAAGACTTTCATCCAAATTAAATAGTTATAACAACTCCTGGAAGATTCTGGAAGAGGAAACTGCGAGATTCTTTTTATTTTTCCCAATTTTCTAGAATCAACGCACCCCCAGCAAGGGGAAACCTGCTGGTGATCAACGCAAGTCCAGAGAGAGCCAACCTACTGATGAACGTTGACCAATGAAGGTTTAGGGTGAATTGGGCATAAAATCACTGAAATGAAGCAATTTTAGGTAGAAACTGAAGTATTTGAGAGAGTCATGCTTATGGATTTGTGTAGGGAGAATGAAAAAGTGTCCAAAGGATGTGAATGATCCTGTTTGAAGGGATATTGACTAGATGAAAAAAATGACCTATAACAACAGGGTGAAAATAATGAGGAGAGATGTCAAATTTGATGAAGAGAAGGCTATGATATTCTCTCTAGAGCGAGAGTTGAGTATCCCACAAGAGGAGGAGCTTCTAGTTCTTAAGGAGGAGCCTCAGACAGAGCTTTAGAAGGTTGTCGAGTAGCCACATGTAGAGGAGAAGACTGGAGGCTGAGTGGGGGCACCCACTCAACCAAAATATTCTATAGAGGGGAGGAATAGAACCAAAGAAGCTGAAATATTGTTATAGGATGCACGGGAGCATGTGGGAGCTCCTAAATATCAATGCGGGTAGAGGAGGTCACCAGATGTACACTTGGTATATGGTTCTCATGACAGAACTAATTGAGTTAGAGACTTCTTCATTTGAGGAAATAGTTTCTCAACCAGTATGGGTTGATGCATGGTGGAGGAGTATAACTCCATCATGAAGAACAATGTATGGGAGGTGGTGTTGAGACCAAAGATCAAGTCAGTGGTTGGTTCCAGATGGATGTACAAAGTGAATAATGTAGTTGATGGGTGCATCAAGAAGTACACGACCATATTTTTGGCCAAAGGATTATCTCAAGTAGAGGGAGTGGAATATGAGGAAACATTTTCCCTAGTGACAAGATATTCCTCAATCAGATCCAATCTAGTATTAGCTGCGTAGATGGAGTGGAGTATCCACTAGATGGACGTGAATACCACATTTCTCAATGGTGTTGTTGAGGAACAAATTTACATAGAGAAGCTAGAGGGATTTTAGACATATGATTGGGAGACACGTGTGTGTAGACTCATGAGAGCCTTGTATGGTCTCAAACAGGAGCCAGGAGCATGGTACATTCATATTTACACATATATTAGTGGATTGGGCTTCACCAAAAGTGAAGCAGATGCCAACCTCTATCACATTGTGGTAGATGTTAAGATTCTTGTCTTAGTATTGTATGTTGATGACTTGATACTTACAGGGGATGTGCAGTTGATCCAGTCTTTCAAGGAGTACCTTTCAATATAATTCGAGATGAAAGACATGGGATTGATGCATTTTTCCCTTTGACTTGAAGTATGGCAGGGTGATGGTGAGCTGTTTGTGATTTAGGGGAAGTGTTCCTCTAAAATACTATAGATATTTCTCATGGAGAACTGCAAGCCTATGGACACATCTCTAGCTACAAACTGGAGGAAGAAGATTTATTCTTCAAGAGAGGCAGTAGATACTACCATCTATATATAACTTGTGGGATCCTTGATGTATCTAGTGAACACAAGGATCGACATATGCTATGTAGTTAATCAATTGAGTCAAGCAATGGTGAAGCCTACCAAACTGTATTGGAAGGAAAAAAACATGTGTTGAGGTATCTTAGAGGCACAACTGAGTATGGTTTATGGTACAAGAGGATAGAGGGAGCGAAGCTCCAAGGCTTCACGGATGAAAATTGGGTAGGGAGTCCATCATAAAGGAAAAGTACTCCAGGTTCTATCTTTAGTGTTGGGTCTGCAACTATTTCCTGTTATAGCAAGAAACATAGGTCTGTGGCACTTAGCTTAGCAGGGGTTGAATACATGGTTGCAAGTCAAGCAACATGTGAGGCCATATAGATGAGGAAAATACTTGTGGGTCTTTTCAGCTAGGAGGTGGATCCAACAGTTATTTATTGTGATAATCATAGTTGTCTCAAACTCTCTAAGAATCCAATATTTCATTATAGATCCAAGCATATTGATATCAGGTACCATCACATATGATATTGTGTGTAGAGGAGAATTATGGTGCCACAATACATTCCAATTGAGGAGCATGGTGAAAATATGTTGACAAAGGCATTATGAAGAGGATAATTTTAATTCCACAGTTGCAGGATAGGGGTGGTGCAAAATCCCTTTCTTGCTAAGAGGGAGTGTTAGAAATGTAGCAAGAAATGCTAACTTTGACTTGTTCTTTAGTCAAATTTAGCAATTCGATCTTCCACATAAGAAAGATGACTTGGATGGAATTTAACTTGTGTGACATGGCCTTGTCTACTAGTTTACTTAGTAAATTCAAGTTAGAGGATAAAAGTAGAGTTGTGCAGGTAGTGATTGCTAAAATTTAGGAATCTAGTTCATTTATTTTCAATTTGACTCAGTTAATTGAGATCAAGTAACTAGTTGAGTCAATTGAAGATAAATTTAGTAAAACTATTGTTAACTAAGAGATATCTCATTTAAACTGGTCAATCAGCTAAAAATAGCCTAGACATGTATGGAATTTGAATTGCCTAACTGGAGTGGAGGAAAAGGCACATTTCAAACATCAATGTATACTATTTGAGTGTACAATCTTGGCTATTGAGCATGTGAATCATTCCTTGGGAACTGCACAAGAAAATAAGACATAATTCCTTATTTTTAGGAGATAATTTACTCCATAATTACTTAGGGAAATAGGAGCAAGCTGGGGCCTTGAATTGGCTAAGTGTTGGGCAGAGTAGGATAGTCAGCAGGAGAATAGGTTTACAGTGTAGGGTGTGCTTCATGATCGAAGCAAGACATTGCAATAGTTTCTCATTCTCATATGATTAATGAAAAGCAAGGGAGGGGTTTTTTCCAGTTGGGTTCCCCTATAAATCATTGTGTCCTTGTGCTGTTTTAATGGTTGCATGTGTTTTCTAAATTGTGATTTCCATTTTGTAGAATAGTAGAGGAAATTTGTAATCTCTTGTTTTTAGTTTGAATACATCAATTGTAGAAAATTTCTATTAATTTATACATTGTATGTAAAAAGAAAACTTAACCATGATATTCTTTTGAAAATGTTTGCATGGTTCTTATGCGTAAAGAAATTGGTCAACCACGCCATTTTCTTTAAAATGGTTGCATGATTTTTGTGCATAAAGAGATAAGTTAACCATATTTTTTTTAAATATTGCACAATTATTGTGCATAAAATATAATTGAACTATGTTAAATTATTTGAAAAGATTACATGGCTAATTTTGTTAAAAATATTTGTTCATTAAAAGTTAAATATTATAAGTAGACCCTAAGATATTATGGTCTATTCATAACCTTGAAGAAAATTAATGTGGCTACCTATAGATTAAAATTACCAACCCTATAAAAAGATGCATCTATTTTCCATGTTAGCTCTTAAAAGAGACCAAGGCCATTTATATATTTGTTCATAAATTGCAAACGTTTGCGCACGTTTAAGAGTTGGGTAGTCAACACAAAAACTATTTAATTACAAAAAACACCTTAAGTAATTTACTAGTTAAACTTAAGGTGTAAAGCCCGTCTTGGAAATTGATGGTATGAATTAATGCCTCTTGGAATGTTTTTGTACGTGCATTTACAACCTTGGCATGAAGAATTATTACCTAGTATGCATGCTTTGCATTGGAGGTTGATATGGCATAAATGTGGATTGCATATGGTAATACAATTGCATTAGGGAAATACCATAGTGATGTTGTGAACGTTTTTGCATTCATAAATAAAGTTGCCCCCCTAAAAATGCAGTCACCATTTTATAACTGTATTGCATTTGAAATATGGATAGGGAGGCATGATTTTATAATTGTATGCACACGTGAGTTATGAATTAAAAAACATGTTTTTATAATCTTAAAGAATTTATTTAATGCATGTGAAATTGAGGATGAATAGGCATGCTTTTTTAATCTTTATGCATGAGAGATGTTAGATATTCCCATAGTTTTGCATTTGGAATAAATGCATTAAAAGTATGGTCTTGCATACAATAGTTAAGGTATTGTAAGTGTTAAATATTTATGCATGCTAAAGAAAAATATTAGTCATGGAGTTGACTTCTATTTTTATTTAGGCATGTGCAAGAAAGTTTTTTCTTGAAAATAGATATAATGCATATAAGATTATGAAAGGATAACTGGTAGAAATTGAATGTTGGAGATAGGAGGATTCTGATTCTCTCACATTATCTTGATGAGAAAAGTAATGATATTATGGGTTTGATAATATTTACATTAGAGTTTATTGATGATAGTGATAGTAGGAACAAATCATAACCTTCACAAAAGATGGAGTGATAGTTTTCTAAACTAACCTCTTTTGCAACAAGTGAAAGATTAATGATAACTAACACTATGGCAGGCAATGATGTTATTATGCTTGACTACTGATTCATGCTGAGTGAAGGATCGTCAACCGCATGTTACAAGGGATAAATTATTGTAGGAAAAAACCATGCATGAAATGAACAACATTAATTATGCAAAGCTACAATAGAAGGGATTATGTTAATGACTTATGTTAATAGTTATTTCTTCATGAGATATTCTTTTTTTAAGGTTACTTCACTTAATTATCATGATTATATCATTTGATTACGAGATAATTCAGTGACAATATTACATGCTGGTAAAACTAGTAAAAAGTTTCTAACATTGTGTGTTTTATAAGAGGTATATTGGGGGATGTTATAAGTGGTATAAGAGCAAAGGTTGCAGCACTGGTGCCTCTGGGTTTTGTAAGAACAAGAAGTAGAGGTATGATGTTACTGGATATAATCTCATGTATGAAACTAATGAAATTATATGGTAACGTATGAAGTAGACTGCATTTAATATGAGATGCATGATAGTGTTAATGACTGCTTAGAATAATACTTATACTCATGGCATTTGATTCTTTATGAGGTTAAAATACAATTATAAATTCTGTTGCATTGGATGTAGCTAAATCATGAGCAATTTTGAATACTCACACTCTAAATAGGGATAGTGTGGATTAACTATTATATGCATATTTTTATGATAATGTTTAATGGTGCATTAAAAGGAAAATGCTTAGAGTTGCAATGCATTGTTTATAAAAAATAATGAATGCATGCATTGCTTGGTCAATAATGAAAAGAAAGCAATGTGATAGTGAAAATAAGGTAGAAAGGTAGGGGTTTTCCTTTAAGTGGATACTAACATGTTTAAAAATACACTAAAAGAACCCCCTTGAATGTTGAGAATAAAAAAAGAGTCAAGTGGTAGGTTTTAATTTTAATGACTAACAATGGACTATGTCTTGTCGTAGATTTTTATTGAGTTTATGATAGTTTGATAGCATTGACTATTTAGTATATTGCACTACCTCCTATTAATTAGCATTGCATGACATCATTGTTGGTAATTGCAATACTAATAAATTGTATGCGATTTGTCTACAAACTATTAAACTTAATTTCAAAGGTTTATTGAAATGTGCATCATTCAATTTTTTTATTATTGAAGATTACTGTTAAAAGTTGTAAGCAATGTGATGGCGGTCGTTCATTTTCATGCTATTTCTCTAATGGCGACAATAAAATATTATTTTGGGTCTAACTGGATTGTTACCATATTTTTTATTGACATAAACTTACTAATGGTGAATTAACAATTCTTGTATGATTTAAGCTTTGTATATGCTTCTATGCATATTAATATAGTATGCAAGAAAACTATGATGGCTTGGAAGTGGATATTTTTTTAACCGTTGCATTAGTATAATTGTAAGCTCTTGAATATTATAAATAAATTTTATCATGATAATAGTAGCACCTTATAAAATGTCCGATTGAATAGAAATCAATTGTTATGTAAATAATAAGCAAAAAGGAAAAGAGTTGTGGCCTTTTACATGAACATGCATAAATGGTAGTTGGTGTGATAAGGGAAATAAATATTACTTGATAACTTAATGATCCGGATTTATTGAGGAACGTAAAAAAATACACATATAACCATAAATACCAAAATGTAGTGGAAATAACACTTCATTTCATTAATATCAAAGAACTGAAATTTTTTTATAGACAAAATGGAAATAAACTAGCTAGGGTGCATGTAGCTTATCTCTGAGAAGAGATGTGGTGGCTACAGGTCTCTAAACTGTGTTACAATGAGGCTCGAGGGCCTATTTATTATTGAGAAATAATGGAAAACCCTAAAAATCCAAAAACCTCACCCTAGGAGATGAAGCGCCAAAACTATGGGCTTCGTTTGGGTAGATTGGTACATCAACTTCCCAAGGACGTAACTTTGGCATACGATCTCTGTTTGACGCACACCATACCTCGTTAGAAATATCTATACGAGGAATACAACGTTTGAGTGAGAAAAATCAGTCTATGACCCATGTTGCTCCAATTTTTCCCAAAAAACATCATTTAGGGCCTCAAAAGGGCTCCGAAAGTTCAAGACCCAAGAAAATGCTAAAAATAGTAAACCGTGCTATAATTAAAGAAAATGAAAAACTAAAAGAAACAATGGTGGGGCCCCAAGTGGAATAGGCGAGTGGCCACCAATATCCACCTGCATCATTTATCCCCCCTTAGGAATAAATGGTCCCCATTGCATTGAGTTCCTCCATGAGATGAGGAAACTTTTGCTGAACTTCGTCCCTGGTGAACCACTTGCCTTGGTGCAGGAGTTGGAGAACTTTGACAACTCGATACAGTTGGATCTTCTGCTAGCGAGTGTTCTTGATTTGCATGTCTATAGTACAATCTGTGGTGGCATGTTTCATGCAGTATGGGTTTAACTCTGTTGGTGTGAGTTGTTCTGCAATGTCAGAGGTTTCCAATAGAGGTGGGAAGTAGGGCCGAAGGCGGTCCACATTGAATACTAGGTGCAGACCAAGGAATGGTGGAATACTGAGCTCGAAGGCATTGTTACCTATAGCCTTGGTGATGGTGTACGACCCATATCAGAGCGGGCGAAGCTTGCAGTGGGGCTCAGTGAGGCGCTCCTTCTGAAAATGTAGCCACAATTTGTCGCCCAACTAGAAGTTGTGTGGCACTCAATGTTGATCATTTCATTTCTTGTACTTAGTATTGGCTTGTCCAATATGTCATGAAAATTTTGGCAGATGTGATGAATGTGCTCAATGAAGTTGTTCACTTTGTTAGCTTCAGATTGGACATGAGATGAATTGGCACGAGTAGCCACAAATGACATGGCTACGTCAGTGGGACATAGTGGTTGGAACCCCAGGCCCACCTGAAAGGGGCTATGGTCG
The DNA here is from genome assembly GCA_034641835.2 of Pinus albicaulis. Lineage (NCBI taxonomy): Eukaryota > Viridiplantae > Streptophyta > Pinopsida > Pinales > Pinaceae > Pinus > Pinus albicaulis. Next base: position 1,238,783,130 of record CM076572.1, on the reverse strand, counting down.
GTTGAGCTTTGGAGAGCCTGATTATAACTATGTTGTACATAGGGAAGGCCCTCATCCCATGTGCGTGGATGATTTGAATTTTACATGTGCATAATGTGTACAATCATCCTCTTGACGACCTCTGTATGGCCATCAGTTTGGGGATGGAAAGCTGTGGAATTGGTGAGCTTGGTGTCCAACATTGACTAGAGGCTAGACCAAAACATGCTGAGGAAACTGCTATCTCAATATGAGATGATAGACTGTGGGATCCCAAAGTGTACCCACACTCGTTCAAAGAAGAGTTTAGCAGTGTATTCTACTGTGATATTCTTCTTGCAGGCCTACATAATAGACATGTTTGATAATCTGTCGATGACCATGAAAACACAGTCATTTCCATGCTTAGTAGAAGGAAGGCCTAACATGTAATCCATGGAGATGGATTCCCAAGGTCGACTAGGGGTAGGTAGCGGAGTATAGAGGCCTTGATTCTTGATGGTCAGTTTGGAAATGGTACAAGTAGTGCAGGATCTGATGTACTTCCCAACATCCTGTCGAAGGTTCGAACAATAGAAATACTTCTGCAGTACTACCAATATTTTCTCAACCTTGAAATGCCCAACAACTCGACTGTAGTGTGCTTCCAAAATCATCTTGGCACCCTTGCTTGAAGGAACACAAAGGTATCCTAGGTGGCATAGCAGTGCATCCTGGAGGTGAAATTTTGGAACTTGCGTACCATCCAAGAGTGTCTTGTATGTGTGGCCGAATTTTGGATCGCTCTTGTAGAGAGGCAACCAATCAGAAGTCTCGTTCCCACAAGAGTTGAGAAAGGTGGTTAGTGCCACCATCGGTGGTCGGCTGAGGTAGTCTGCAACATTATTGGTGCTTCCCTTCTTGTACTTGATGTTTAAATGAAATTGTTGTAGATATAAGGACCACTTCTGATGGCGATAATTCTGTAACTTCCCTTGTGTTTGTATGAACTGCAGGGGTTGATGGTATGTTTGGATGACCGTTTCCTTCCCCAAAATGTAATGCTTCCATTGTTGGTAAGCCTGCGTAATGGAATACATTTATTTTTCATAAGTGGGATACATGCGGCCAGTGTCGGACAATGTCTCACTATGATATGCCACTGGATGCCCCTGTTGGGTAAGAACTGCCCCAATAGCATAGTCATAGGAATCTAGTTCGATCTCAAATGGTTGTTGCAAGTCTGGTAATGTGAGCACTCAGACATAACAAAGGAGATTTTTCAATTCTAAGAACTCCTTGTTGAGATTCTGACCAAAATAATTATGCTTTTTCTCCCCCCTTAGTGACTTGACTCAAGGGACAAGTGATATGAGATAATCCCAACATGAACCTACAATAGAAATTAGCAAGACCCAGAAAGTTGTGAAGCTCTGTTAGAGTGGTTGGGGCCAACCAATCCCGAATTACTTGGATCTTGGTTGGATCCACATGCACCCCCCGTTCATCAATAATGTATCCCAAATACTGAACCTGGGTCATGCCAAAAGTGCACTTCTCCAAATCGGCACACAACTTGTGTTGCCGCAGTGTTTGGAGGATCTGTCGGATGCGGTGAAGGTGCTCTTCCCAAGTCTGGCTAGATACCCACCTATTCCACTTGGGGCCCCACCATTGTTTCTTTCCATTTTTTTGTTTCCTTAGTTATAACATAGTTTACTATTTTTAGCAGTTTTTGGGTCCTGAACTTCCAGAGCTGTTTCGAGTCCCTAAATGATGTTTTTTGGGAAAACTGGGAGCAACATGGGTTATAAATCAATGTTTCTCACTCAAAAGTTATATTCCTTGGATATATCTTTCTAACGAGTTATGATGCGCGTAAAACATAGATCGTATGCCAAAGTTACATCCATGGGAAGTTGATGTACCAATTTACCCAAACAGGGCCCATAGTTTTGGCGCTTCATCTCCTAGGTTTAGGTTTTTGGACGTTTAGGGGTTTCCATTGTTTCTCAGTAATAAATAGGCCCTCGAGCCTCATTGTAACACAGTTCATAGGCCTGTAGCCACCACATCTCTTCTCAGAGATAAGCTACCTACGCCCTAGCTAGTTTATTTTCATTCTGTATGTAAACAAATTTCAGTTCTTTGATATTAATGAAATGTAGTGTTATTTCTGCTACATTTTTGTATTTATGGTTATATGTGTATTTGTTTTCGTTCCTGCATAAATCCGAATCGTGGTATCAAAGCAGTTTGCTCTTTCTCGATCCTTCTTTGCATGTATCCAACGAGGTTGGGGTATAAGGAGTTAGGGATCGATTTGGTTGAACCTTTGTAAGATCAACCTTGCAAACCCCAATGAACACCCATGGGGGACGAAAATAAAGATGAGGGATTAGGAGATCCTATCAAAATATTGCTCGAGGAGGCCCTCGAAAAACTGAAAGAAAAAATGGTGGGGCCCCAAGTGGAATAGGCTGGTGGCCACAAATATCCACCTGGATCATTTAATAACATATTTTCAAATAACAGGAATCCACAAGATGAAATAAATTATATATGTTCTACAAATTTAATGATAAAACTAGTAACAACTAGGTGTTGCTGATTCTATTGATTGCTCACACCTAATATGTGATATTGTAATTCTACAAGATGGTGATTCAAGGATGTTGTTAGTATGAAGGAGTTAGTATACATCATGTATCTAAAAAAATATTGCATTTTCATCCTTTGTGAATATTTTTGCAAACGCTACATATTAAACCTAATCAGTTAGGTCCATTATAATGTTGTGGTGTCTTCATTATCATTGTTAACTAGAATTGAGATGGGATTTTGAATCAGTTGGAATTACCAATTTTCTTGACCATAAAAGTCTTTGTGATTGATATTAAATTAGTAATGTTGCATAATGACTCATGATTGAACACATGTGCATGAAATATAATTTTGTATGAATTAGGACTATGATGAATGTCAATATTGGATTAGAATGGCTATATTTTTAGAAGGTTATTTTTTCCTTAATTGTTGTTGTGAAAAAATATTCATGGAGACTTTGTTTTAAATAGGCATCCTCATTTTCTATGCTTACTCTTAATGCATGGAAATGGTTTATGAAAAAGTAACCAAACCAATGCCTTCTTACTTTATTGAAGTATTGAGGAATACTGATATATGTGAAATTGAAATACATATTGGGTATATTTGGCAAGATCATTTGTAAATAACACGATGTTGGGAAAAACTATGGTTTTACAAAATGTAGTTCTGACTAATGTGATAATATGATTAAGAACGAGTATCTTAATGACAACATAATGACCTCACTACATTATGGAAACAAAGAATATAAGAACCAGTGAAAGATAAAAGGTTGTAATGCAATTTGTTACTGGAATGTGAAGGTATAATGTTTATTGTACATAGAAGATATGGTGATGTTTTTTATAAAATGCATGTTAATTATGATGTGATAAATTTGAAATGAACACCACCCATGTGACATAATATGTTAGTCATGATTCATGTGAATTGTTGTATTTTAGGGGACACCCTAATTGAAGGCCAAAACCACGAGGATGCTCAGGTAGTAGGGATTGAAAATTTTCAAGGAATCCTGAGCTAGTAGGAATCATAAGTGATAATTAAAAATGCTTCAAGGAAGTATTCAATGATAGTGGGAATCGAATTGTAATCTTTATTTTTATTTTTCAAATTTCTAGATTGAAAAATGACGTCAAGACAAGTGATAAATTTGTTTAAAATGACTTGTATGATTTTCTAATATGGCATATGAATGATAAGCAGAAAATTGAAAAGTAAATATCCTTTATGAGAAGGTACAATACTTATTTTATTGATAAAATTGAAGTGTTATATTTACTATTATTGTTGGAATCATTAGAGGAGCCACCACACAAGAACTTAGACCCCTAACTATCAGGAAACAATGAAAATCAGTAATGGTCTATGAAGGGATTAGAAAATTCCTCCATTTTCTTCGAAGGGATGACCTTGTTTAACTGATCTGACCAAGGAGCTAACATGACTGGAGATAAATTCCATAGGTGGAAAACCACCAAAAGTTAACACGAATAGAGATAAATGTCATGGGTGGAAGAAGTATGAAAAATATTGTAAGAGATAAAGGTAGTATGAATTTAAAGGTGCCAGTGGGAGTTAAAGACTAGGCCTGTACCCAAATCTAGTAGGACACTGCTTGGGTTGAGGAGGTGTAAATATGTGAAATATTTCTAATTAGTTTCCTCGCAGGAGAGGAATCCAATGCCTAGGGAGGAATTAATGGGACTTTATTTCAAGGGAGACCTCTATTTTATTTATAGAAATTCATGATAATAGACTTGTGGATGTCTTTAGCAAGGGATAAGACAATATGCACTTTATGCGGTTAGGACTACTTTGAATATTTTAGTGATTTGAGAGCTATGCGCTCTCTCAGTAATTGCATAAGTACTATGGTAACTGATTTATAGTTGGAAATATTATTATTTGAAATACTATGATTATTATTGAAAAATACTAATTGGATTCCTTGGGAAATACATCACTATGTATCAATTATGGGTTGATAAATTATTAAGGTGCTTGTTGTTGGGATAATAAACCACTATTAGAGTGCTTGCCACAACTAATAAAATACCTGTAACTAAAATATTGTATGAAATGGCCATGATTTCCAAGAGTGTTGGCATGTAACAATAAGTTTTTATAAATAGTTTGTTTTTGTTTTACGAAATTGAACAATGGCTAAAAGATTGAAAGTAAAAATTGAATATTTTTGTAGCTGTATTTATTTAGGATTATTAATAAAACATTATTAGTTTTACTTATTGGTGTTTCTTGAACCTAAAATCTTTCATTTTGAAAGGGAAGGATCCAATTTTGGTTGTTTTGGTTACAAAACTATCATGACTGGAGATATATGTCATGATTGAAATATTATCTATGAAGCATATTGTAGGAGATAAAAACAATCTAATTGAAAATACAAAGTTCTAGTGGGAGATAAAGATGACGAAAAGATGAAGCCATGAATACCGAGGATGGTGTTATTTTTGAGGGGATAATGCAATATTCCTAGGACCACTAAAAGAGTTCAAAAATGTTGACATCATGACTGTTAAATATGAAAAAAATATTTTATTGATTAAATACATGGACATGCTCCCAATTGGTTGGTGTCAAGAAACAATTAAGAACTTTGTAGAAACTGTTTTTTTTTTTTTTTAATGGTTTTGGAAAATACCATTAGGTTACATATGAAATTATTTTTAAAGGGAGGATTGATGTTGGGGAATTAACCTAAAACATGTGTGCAAGGACACCTATTCTTAGGGAATTGATTATTTTGTGTCTCCAAGTTTCTGCATTTTAGCACACGAGCTTGAATCTACATTAAACTGGAAGGATTTTATTTATTTATTTGTCATTCATGTTTTGGTAAATTACATGAGTGAGTACATAAAACAATGCTCCATCATGCTGGGGATGGTCACTTTATGCTTTTTTGGCCTTCGCTTAGAGTTGTTCTACCTTTCTTACTGAATTATTATATAAAAGAAAGCCTTATGGAAATGGGATGAACCATGGAAAGAAATGAGAGATAGAGATACGAGTCATTGGAGTTCTTTTATAATTTATATAAGCAACATAATTATGTATGCAATAACAAATTCCTCTCCATTGGAATGAGCGAGACTAAATATTGTTGGGTTAAACACCAAGAAAGCTCCAATTCCAAGTTGAACCAAAAAAAAAAAAAAAAACTATGACGTTCATGGAGAGGAGAAAGAAAGCTTTCATGAAATCTTGTGTGCGAAGTGTAAGATTTTTGAGATACAATGATCTAGATCTGCAAAACAATGAACAAGCTTGCAAGAGAAGGAAGGAAGCGAGCAAGAATTGAGAATAGAATGAAATTGATTCTCCAATATTAGTTTTTGGAATAAATACATAAAAGCAACTAAGTTAAGCTTAGTTGTACATGCAATAACTAAATCTAAATGAAGCTAAGTGTGCTTTATCTTATGTTAATGTGTACATGTGCCACATGCAAGTAGTAAGTTAACTTAACTAAGTAAGTGCACATCACATGCAAGCAGTAAGTTAACTAAAGCTAATCTAGGTGCATGTACACCAACACAGCTAGTCTAAGACCAACACAGCTAGTCTAAGTGCATGTACACGAACACCCCCCCTTAAGCATAACTTAGGTGAGTGTGATGAAAAATGAATGAGTCCCAGCAACACGACAATTTTAGGTACCCATATACAAGGCATAAAAAAAAGAGGAAAGAGGGAAAACCTAGTGGGAAGAAAACCCCCCCTCAAAATATAATGCAAAAGTAGAGAAAAGACAACTGCTAGGCAGTCGTGTCCTTCACCCCAAGACGATCTTGCAGGAATCAAAACTTCTACTCAGTGAAAGTCTTGGTGAAGATATCAGCAATCTGCTCGGAACTAGGACAGTACTGAAGATCGATGATCCCATCATGAATGAGTTCTCTAATGAAGTGCATGTGGATATCGATGTGTTTGGTCCACTGCCGCTGCACTGGATCTCTGCAAAACTTTAGCGTACTTTGATTATCGCACCAGATGACAGTTGGATGATGGACACTGATCCCAAGCTCAGATAGGAAATGTTGTAGCCAAATTGCCTGAATAGTGGCATTGACTACTCCTATATACTCGGCCTCTGCTGATGATAAAGAAATGGCAGCCTGCTTCTTGCTTGACCAACAAATTGGGCCGGATCCCAAACTAAGTACATAACCAGAAGTAGACTTGCGATCAATGGTGTCGCCAACCCAGTCTGAATTTGTGAACCCAATGAGATTCAAAGAACAATTGGGTGCATAATGAATCCTATAGGTGATTGTCCCCTGGACATATCGAAGGATGCGATTTGCAGCGTTCCAGTGTAACTCATGTGACTCCTGCATGTATCTGGAAACGACTCTGACAGCATAGGAGAGATCAGGACGGGAGTGAGTGAGATAGAGAAGACTTCCCACAAGCTAGCAGTACAATGTGCAATCAACCAATGGTGTGTCTTTGCCATTCTCAAGCTTTATCCCTGATAAGAAAGGTGTGGCTGCTGGCTTGCAGTCACTCATGTGAAATCGTGCCAAAATATCTCTAGCATACTTTGGTTGAGAAATGGTAATCCCAGAATCACTCTGATAGATCTCTAGTCCAAGGAAGAAATTTAGCAAGCCCATGTCTGTCATAGAAAACCACTTATGCAATGCAGTTTTAATGTTAATAATGACAGAAGCTGAACTACGTGTTATCAAAAGATCATCTACGTAGAGTACTATGATCAACAAGGAGTCAATTTTCTTCAAAAAATAAACATTGGAATCAGATTTGCAACATACAAAATTTTGAGATAACAAATAAGAATCCATCTTTGCATACCATGCTCTAGGTGCCTGCTTGAGGCCATAGAGAGACTTCTTTAGTTTGCATACCATAGATGAATTGTGCATGTATCCCAGTGGCTGCTCCATGTAGATTTCCTCCTTGAGATCACCATGAATAAAGGCATTCTTCACATCCATATGATGCACCTCCCATCCTCTTGTTGTTGCAATGGAGAGAGCTAGCCGAATGGAATCCATTTTTGCCACTGGAGCAAAAGTCTCATCATAGTCAACACCATGTACTTGCTGAAAACCTTTTGCTACCAATCGTGCCTTATATCGACTAACTTTGCCATTTGATGCTTTCTTGGTCCGGTAAACCCACTTTCATCTCACAAGTTTGCGATTGGAAGGTAGCAGAACTAAATCCCAAGTCTGGTTCTCAATGAGAGAGTTATATTCCTCATCCATGACGACTTCCCATTCAGGATGCCCATTTGCTTCTGCATAAGTTTGTGGATCAGATCCATGCATCATATAAGCATGCATGGGCATGGATGGCTCCATAGCTAAGAGTGCTTGAGGATATTCCTCAAACAGACGGATAGAGTTAGGATCATCAAGGATATCACTCATGCTGCGCCATTTTTGTGTTGAAGGTGGTTGAGAATCTTCCAAACTACATGTAGAAGTATGATCTCGATGTTCAACAATTGGTGGTCTAACAGGGGTCACAGGAAAAGACTCATCTTCATTAGAATGCTGGTCTGAAGTTTCATCTGCATACTCATCAATGAGTGGTGATGGAAACTTGGTAATAAGTTCATCTGCTGGTGCATGCAAAATATCTTCATCAAACTTTAAACTCCTTTCAATAAAGAGCTCTTCACTGTGGATATCAAGCAATCTGTACCCTTTGAATTCATCAGAATATCCAACAAACATGCATGCTTTTCTTTGAGGCTCTAAAGCCTTTCTCTTCTCTTTAGGAATGCGGGCCCATGCTCGAGATCCAAAAAGCGAAAATGACTAACTTCAGGTTGCATGCCAGTCAAAGCCTCAAAAGGTGTTTTTCCAGTAACAGATTTATGAGGAGATCTGTTCTGGATGTATGAGGCACAATTGATAGCTTCAGCCCACAATTTCGACGGAAGAGATCTTGCATGCAACATGCAATTAGCCATCTCTTTCAAAGATCGATTTTTCCTTTCAACCACGCCATTTTGCTGTGGAGTGTAAGGAACCGTATGCTGTAAATGTATTCCTGCTTCATTACAAAGATTCTTGATATCTTTGTTGACATATTCCGTCCCATTATCTGTGCGGAGTATCTTGATGCGTTTTCCAGACTAATTTTCCGCATGCGCTTTGAAAATATTTAGATGTTGAAAAACTTCAGACTTGAGTTTCAAGAAGTAAACCCAAGTGAATCTCGTGTAATCATCTATAAATGACAACACATATCTTGCTTTGCTCATTGAAAGCACTGGAAATGGACCCATGAGATCACTGTGTACAAGTTCCAAAGGTGAATAGGCTCTCCATGCATGCCCCTTCTCGAATTTTTCTTGTGGATGCTTTCCAAGAGCACATCCATTACAAACACCATCTGAAAATTCAATGGTCAGAAATCCTTTGACCATCCCTTGCTTACTAAGTTGTTGCATATATCTGAAATTCAAGTGCCCAAATCTCTTGTGCCAAATCCTACTTTCTTCATTTGCATGCGTAAGTAGCAAAATAGAATCTGATTGAGGAACAAAATCAGAAAATATATACAGACGAGATTGATCATTTACCTTGCCAGATGCAATCTTCAAGTTGGTTTGCATGTCATAAATGCTCACGGAATCTGGGGTAAATTCCACTTTCCTTTCGCTGCCTGTGTGTGTCATCTGATACACTGACAGAAGATTCACAGAAAGCCTTGGAATATGCAAGACATTTTCAAAACTTCCATCTTCGAATTGCACTCTTCCTTGTCCAGTTGCTGCAACTGCAGAATTATCCCCCATGAGAATGGGAGGACCTGAGTATGCATGTAGAGAAGAAAATGATTCCTTAGAAGAAGCCATATGATGTGAAGCTCCTGAATCAATGATCCATTCTTGCAATACAGAATGAAGAGCAATCAAAGCATTCCCATTACCTCTTGGATCTGGTGCTTTTTCTCCAGATTTCTTCTTGGCATTCTCAGGAATGTGGTCTCCAAGATTGTGTTGCTAGAGTGTCCGCGCCATAAGATCTATAGTCTTCTTCATGCATGCAGATTCAGGATGAAAACCACGGTGGCAATAATTTCACATTGATTTCCCTTTCGTTCCTTTCCTTTCCTTTGAGCCAGATGATCCATCAGGGTGGTTTGGGATTTCCTCCCTTTCTTGGATCATAATCCTTCTTCCCTTTTCCTTTCTGATGGTCTTTGGAATTTGCCTTTCCTTTTGCATGCACAGTAAGTGCATGCGCTTTGGAATTTTTAAATGTGCCCATTTTGATGAGCTTATCTTGCTCATGCATCAAATACTGAATAAAAGAATCCAGTGAGGGCATCTTCCAAGCTGCACCAGTTGCAGATCTGACTGTGTGGAATGTAGAGACGAATACTGCATACTCTGGACCAAGTTTTGATAAAATGGAAAGAATCAACTGATTTTCTTGCTTGGATTTGTTGATCCAGCATCCTTTCAGCTGAAACAACAAGGCTTTATACCTTGTGAAAAAATCTTGAATGTTCTCAAAATTTCTTGGATCTAATGAGTTTAACTCATTTTCGAGAATGTGACCTTGCATTTCATTCTGTTTTCCAAACAATCCTTCCAAAATTTTCCATACTTCATTTGGAGTTGAACATGATTCAACATGAAATAGCGATTTCGGAGAGATAGATAAACATAGGATGCCGAAGGCCTTGTCCATGCGATTGAAATATCTTGTTTTCTCCATTGCCGATGTTGGTTCAACTTCCGTTTCCATGGTTATTCGAAATAAGCCTCTACTTCTGAGATGAAGTTGAATCTTTGGCTTCCATTCGAAATAATTATATGGAGTAAGAATTGTCGATTGTGGAAACTCCAATTTAGACTCCATTCTTTGTTGTTGCTTCAATCGTCTGAACCTGCAAATAAAATTTCTTGTGCACTGATTACAAATCCCTGTGCTCTGATACCATGTAAGATTTTGAGATACAAGGATCTAGATCTGCAAAACAATGAACAAGCTTGCAAGAGAAGGAAGGAAGCGAGCAAGAATTGAGAATAGAATGAAATTAATTCTCCAATATTAGTTTTTGGAATAAATACATAAAAGCAACTAAGTTAAGCTTAGTTGTACATGCAATAACTAAAGCTAACTGAAGCTAAGTGTGCTTTATCTTATGTTAATGTGTACATGTGCCACATGCAAGTAGTAAGTTAACTTAAATAAGCAAGTGCACATCACATGCAAGCAGTAAGTTAACTAAAGCTAATCTAGGTGCATGTACACCAACACAGCTAGTCTAAGTGCATGTACACCAACACGAAGACACAGGTAAACTAGTTTTATTTTGTTGAAAAGATTTGATGATTTTTTGTGCGTAGAGATTAGTTACTTATATTAAATTCTTCAAAAAAATTCCATGATTTCTTGTGTGCATAGACATAGGAAGAAAAATTTACTGTGTTAATCTTTTTAAAAAGATTTCACTATTTTTGTGTGTTAACCTTTTGAACAAAAGTTATATGGTTGCGCGTAAAAGTAAAAGTTAACCATGTTATTCTCTTGAAAATTTTTGCATGGTTTTTATGCATAAAAAGATTGGTTAACCACATTATTTTCTTGAAAAAATTTACATGATTCTTGTGCATAAAGAAATAAGTTAACTATATTATTTTTTTAAAAGATTGGATGATTCTTGTGCGTAAAAAGATAATTTAATTATGTTAAAATTTTAAAAAAGATTATATGATTAATTTCATTAAAAAATATATTCATTAAAGGTTAAATATTATAAGTTGACTCTAAGATATTGTGGTCCATTTATACCTTGACGAAAATCAATGTGGCTACCTACAGATTAAAATTATTAGCGCTATAAAAAGATGCATCTATTTTCCATTTTATGCTCTTTAAAGAGATCAAGGCCATTTCTATATTTGTTCATAAATTTCCAATGCTTATGCATGTTTAAGAGTTGGGTAGTTAACACAAAAACTATTTCATTACAAAAAATACCATTTAGTGTTAAAATTAAGGTGTAAATTCCATCTTGGAAATTGATGGTATGCATTAATGCCTCTTGGAATGTTTTGGTACGTGCATTTTAAACCTTGGCATGAAGAATTATTACCTAGTATGCACACTTTACATTGGAGGTTGATAACATAAATGTGGATTGCATATGGTAATACAATTGCATTAGGGCAATATCGTAGTGATGTTGTGAACGTTTTTGCATTCATAAATAAAGTTGACCCCTGAAAATTCAATCACCATTTTATAATTGTATTGCACTTGAAATATCGATAGGGAGGAATGCTTTTATAATTTTATGCATGCATGTGAGCTATGAATGAAAAGGTATGTTTTTATAATTTTAAAGTATTTATTTAATGCACGTGAAATTGTGGATGAATAGGCATGCTTTTGTAGTCTTTATGTATGAGGTATGTCTTTATGCATGAAGGATGTTGCATATTCCCATAGTTTTGCATTTGGAGTAAATAAATTAAAAGTAAGGTCTTGCATATAATAGTTAAGGTATTGTAAGTGTTAAATATTTATGCAGGTTAAATAAAAATATTATTCATGGAGATGAATTCTACTTTTATTTAGGCATGTGCAAGAAAGAAATGAGAAATGAGAAATGATGAAATAATATTGAAAGAAATAAGAAATTAACAGTCATATAAGGCTCCTCTTCCAAAATTTGGACCTTAGTCATGTAATCATGTTGCCTCTCTAGGTGGGAGTGATTAAAAGATGATACTATTAGGTGTTCTCAACCCCCAAGGGGAAGTGACAAGTTCTTGGTACACCCTTCAACCGATATGTGTCATATGAATAATGATGGAACAAAGGGGAAACAACTTCATGGCTAAGTGAAATGGTCAAAGGGATTAGCTATGATGGATTACCTCATCATGGGTGTACAAATGTGAGGAGGGAGAAATCGTGGATGCATGAGTTACCTCAACCTTTTTTTTTTCCACCCGTCTAAATTCCTTTTATTTTTTCTTGATTTTTCTTTGTATTATTTCTCATGGCTCAAAGAGTGAGAGCTTTCTTTGTATGATATAGGGAAACATTGGCATAGGTGTTAGAAAATTATATATTATGGAGCAATGCAACACATAAAATATGCGGAAAATACAAGCACACAAAAAACACATAAAACCAGAGAGACAGAGATATATGTGGTTCACCCAGTTTGGGCTACGTCCACCCCGAACAGCCATTTATTCCTTTCTATTATCCAGCAAAAATGAAGAGACAAAACCTACAGCAGATCCGCTGTAATATCCTCTGTTCTCTCTCACAGCCTCCCTCTCTGTTTCTCGCTCCGAGAATACACGCATAATACACAATCGCAATACAATACCCTCATATATACAAGGGGGTTGCCTTCTAGGGAAAAAAAACCCTAATCTAAACATAACTTCTACCGTCATATCATTTGCCTAATGAATGGCCCAGATTGACTAGAAATTACTATACTTTTTACAAGGCAATTTTACATCTGTTTTTAGCTTTGGGGGCGCTGCCCCCGAAAACCCTTGCCAGGGGGGGGGACTTTGAAAAGTGCTGTTGCCCCCCCCTAGACCCCCCACGGCAACGATTAATTATGGGTGGCGTTGCCACCCCTTTTAAGGTATAGGGGTCCAATGCTGTGATACAAAGTAAACAAGATAATCAGGCTCCACACCCAACAATCTCCCACTTGGAGACTGATTGTAGCAACTCCATCGCTGCTTCATTTGCTGGACAATGAATCCTCTTTGGACCTGGCTGTTCCTCATCTTCATCGTCATCCTTGAAGACCAATTGAAACTGAGCATGTTCTCAGTTTCTCCCTGGTTACACATTTTGTTAACATATCCGCAGGATTCTAGCTAGTGTGTATCTTTTCCAGCTTCAACTCTCCATCTTCCAATATTGACCGTATGAAATGGTACTTGAGATGTATGTGTTTAGTCCTAGAATGGAATGCTGAGTTCTTTGCAAGATGAATAGCACTTTGGCTATCACTGTATAGCGTGCCCATATCATGCTTCTTACCCAATTCATCCATAAATCTTTGTAACCAAATCATTTCTTTACAAGCCTCTGTAGCAGCAACATACTCAGCTTCTGTTGTTGAAAGTGCAACAACACTTTGGATTTTTGAAACCCAAATGACAGCTGTTCCACCTACAGTAAATACATATCCTGTAGTGCTCCTCCTGTTATCTCTGTCACCTGCCATATCTGCATCAACATATCCCTGTAGAGCAATGTTTGAACCACCAAAGCATAATGCTTGATTTGTGGTACCTCTCAAATATCTGAGAATCCATTTTACCGCCATCCAATGTTCTTTTCCTGGATTATTCATGTACCTGCTTACAACTCCCACTGCATGTGCAATATCAGGCCTTGTGCAGACCATTGCATACATTAAGCTTCCAACTGCTGATGCATATGGAACTTTAGACATATAATCCATGTCTTCTTGGGTCTTTGGGCACATCTCCTTACTAAGTTTGAAATGGCTAGCAAAAAGTGTACTAACTGGTTTTGCATTCTGCATATTAAATCTTTTCAACACCTTCTCTATGTACTCATTCTGAGACAGTGTTAATTTACGATTTTTCCTGTCTCTAGTTATCCTCATACCAAGGATTTGTTTTGCAGCTCCCAAATCCTTCATTGCAAATGAATTTGCCAATTTTCTTTTGAGCACATTTATTTCCTGCATGTTAGATCCCGCAACAAGCATGTCATCTACATACAATAACAATATAATATAGCTTCCATCATTTTTCCTTTTTAGATAAACACAATGATCAGAGTGACATCTAGTATAACCTTGTTCAGACATAAACTTGTCAAATTTTAGATACCACTGCCTTGGAGCCTATTTTAAGCCATACAATCTCTTCTTTAACCTACACACCAATTTTTCTTTCCCTTTTACCTCATATCCTTCTGGTTGCTGCATGTATATCTCTTCCTCCAAATCTCCATGGAGAAATGTTGTCTTTACATCTAACTGTTCAAGATGTAAATCTTCCACTGCTACAAGACTTAAAATAGTTCTGATTGAATTCATTTTAACAACAGGAGAAAATATTTGATCAAAATCAATACCTTTCTTCTGTGCAAACCCCTTCACCACAAGTCTAGCTTTGTACCTCTGTTTTCCTCCATCTTCTTCCTTCAGCCTGTAAACCCATTTATTCTGCAATGTAGTTTTACCTGCAGGCAACTTGACTAAGTCCCAAGTCTGGTTATGCATTAAGGAGTCTATCTCTTCTTCCATGGCTAGCTCCCACTTCTTCCTGCTTTCAACCTGCATTGCTTCTTCATAACATTCAGGTTCACCAGAATCAGTCAACAATAAATAATATAATGAAGGAGAGTATCGTTCAGGGGGTCTACTTATCCTGATAGATCTTCTAACACCACTTTCAGGTGTTTGAGGTGCCTGCTGCTGTTGTGGTGGTTGCTGCTGCTGTGGTTGTTGATTATTATTATTTTCAGGCACCTTTACTTTTTCAGATATCTCATCAAGAATCGCGTATTCCTTGCTTTCTTTTTCTTGTTTCTTTTCCTGCAACTGATTCTTATACAAGACCTTTTCATTGAATATTACATCTCTGCTCCTAATGATTTTGTGATTTTCATAATCATATAAGCGATAACCAAAATCATTAGCACCATATCCAATAAAGGTACATTTCTTTGATTTTGTCTCAAGCTTTGTTCTGTTTTCTTTATTAATATGGACAAAGGCCTCACAACCAAAAGGCTTTAAAAAATAGTAGTTTACCTTTTTACCTGTCCATGCTTCCTCTGGAATACCACCATCCAAGGAACTTGAAGGCCCTCTGTTTATTAGATAAACAACAGTATCTACAACATCTGCCCAAAATTGTAAAGGCAATCCCGCATGCAATCTCATGCACCTTGCACACTCCATGATTGTTCTGTTCATCCTTTCTGACACACCATTTTCTTGTGGTGTTCTTGGAACTGTCTTCTCTCTACGAATTCCATGCTCTGAACAGTACTTATCAAACTCTTTGCTGCAATATTCAACTCCATTGTCTGATCTGTGACGCTTCAACTTCTTTCCTGTCTCAATCTCAACCAAAGCTTTCCATTTCTTGAAAGTATCAAATGCATCAGATTTATTCTGAATACAATAAATCCATGTTTTTCTAGTTGCATCATCAATAAAAGTAACATAATAATGAGAGCCACCGAGAGATGATACCTGAGCAGGTCCCCATACATCTGTATGCATAAGCTCCAAATTTTCGCTCTTCTTTTCTTTCCCAACTCTGAGAAATCTAACTCTCTTCTATTTTCCATAAATGCAATTCTCACAGAAATCCAAATCAACATTCTTCAAACCTGGCAGCAAATTTCTTGAGTGAATAATTTTCATCCCCTTCTCACTCATGTGTCCGAGCCTATGATGCCATAATGCTACATCTGCTCCTTTGGAAGTTAAAGCATTAACAGAGTTAGAAATACCATTGCATAAATACAATGTACCAACCTTTTCGCCTTTTGCTATTACCAGGGCTCCTTTGGTGACCTTCCAAGTTTTATCTGTGAAAGTTGTCACACAACCTTCACTGCCTAATTGCCCTGTTGAAATCAAATTTTTCTTTAGATCTGGAACATGCCTTACCTCCTTTAGTAGCCATTGGTTTCCATTCTGTTGTTTTACAAGAACTTTACCCATTCCAACAATTTTACAGGGTTTATCATCACCAAACGAACTTGTCCAAAATCTCCTTGAACATAGTCATGAAAATATTTCTTATTAGGTGTGGCATGGAATGAAGCCCCTGAATCTACAACCCAAGAATCAGTGACATTTTCGAAAGAAAGAATCAAAGCATCTTGTAACACATCACCTGTCACATTTGCGTCATGATTGTTTTCTTGCTGTGTGTCTCCTTCTTTTCCCTTCTAAGATCTACAGTCTTTCTTTAGGTGTCCTTTCTTTCCACAATTCCAGCACACTATCCCCGATCTGGACTTGGATCTGCCTTTCCTCGATTTACTACGATATCCAGAGCTTTTTCCTCTTTCCATTCTTATTCCCCTAGATTCTGCACTCAAAGCATTACCTAATGTCTCATCGGAGCTTTTCCATTGCATTTCCTCGCTAAGGATAGCACCAACAACATCATCAAACTTTAAAGTACTAGATCCAGAGACAGAGTTACTAATGGCCATTACTAAACCATTCCAACTCTCTGGCAATGAGCACAAGAATAACAGAGCTCTAACTTCATCATCAAAGTTTACCCCTACAGAACTTAACTGATTGGTAACTGTATTAAATTCATTTAAATGGTGTGCAATAGATCCACCTTCCGACATCTTCATATTAAATAGTCGTTTCATAAGAAATACCTTGTTTGAGGCCGAGGGTTTTTCATATAGTTTCGCCAACGTCTGCATCAAACCCTCTGTTGTTGTTTCCTTCAAAATATTGAAGGCGACGGATGCCGTAAGGCACAACCGTACTGTTCTGAGTGCCTTTCTATCGAGAATGTTCCATTCCACGTCTGTCATGGCCGCTGAATTCTTTGTTTTTCCACTCAATAGTAGGTACAGATCTTTCTGATAAAAATAATCTTCCATCTGCATCTTCCACAGCGGGAAGTTTTGGCTATTAAATTTCTCGACCCTAAACTTACCATCGTCCGCCATTGCTCCCACTTGAACCAGGAACCCTTCTTTCCTGCGAATTTATTAGCCAAATATACCTTCGGCTCTGATACCAGTTGTTAGAAAATTATATATTATGGAGAAATGCAACACATAAAATATGCGGAAAATACAAGCACACAAAAAACACATAAAACCAGAGAGACACAGATATACGTGGTTCACCCAGTTTGGGCTACGTCCACCCCGAACAGCCAGTCCTTCCTTTTTATTATCCAGCAAAAATGAAGAGACAAAACCTACAATAGATCCGCTATAATATCCTCTGTTCTCTCTCACAGTCTCCCTCTCTGTTTCTCACTCCGAGAATACACGCATAATACACAGCCGCAATACAATACCCTCATATATACAAGGGGGTTGCCTTCTAGGGAAAAAAACCCTAATCTAAACATAACTTCTACCGTCAGATCATTTGCCTAATGAATGGCCCAGATTGACTAGAAATTACTATACTTTTACAAGGAAAATTTACATTTTTTTTTAGCTTCGGGGGCGACGCCCCCGAAAACCCCCGCTAGGGGTGGGGCTTCGAAAAGCGCTGCCGCCCCCCCCTAGACCCCCCATGGCAGCAATTAATTACGGGCGGCGTTGCCGACCCTTTTAAGGTACAGGGGTCCAATGCTGTGATACAAATTAAACAAGATAATCAGGCTCCACACCCAACAATAGGAACTGGGTGATGGCCATATAAGGAATGAGTTAGAGCTCATGCTTGTAATTTTCCCACATGATAATTTGTAAGTGTTGGGTGCAACCCAAATTGGCCTATATTTTGGCTAAAACTCTGTATTTTTAGGAGCGGAGTGTGAAGTGGACCGCACCACAAAGAATTTTTGATATATCGCACAATATCATATGGGCTTTGGGGTGGGTCGAAGCCCCTCCTTTTTGTAATGAGTTTCAGGTTGTATTTTCTTGTTTTGTGGAGTCCATGGTATTTGGACCATGGTATTTTGTTGATGTAATAATATATAAAGGGATGTAATGCTATGTTAGAATCAGTTGATAGAATATGACGTGTTAGATGGTTAAGGGAAAGTATTTATAATATGTACTTTGTGGCGAAGGGAAGGCTCTATAGATGAGTGCGCAGAGACCTTGGAGAGTTTGAAACTTAGTGCGTAGACCACCTACAACTGTGCGCACAAGTTTAAGAGCTGATTGTAATCAAACATACATCATAATAAAGAAGAAGTTTTGGGATGATATTATGTGTTCTTATGTGCTTTATGTACCTATTTGCTTAATAGATGTTATTTTGAAGTAGTTAATAAAGTTGCATGTTATTTCATCACAGTGATAATTTATGATGTTATATGATGTGTTTCTATGATTAAGTGGATGTTGTGAAGTGATTTATGAACTTGTAAAGTAGAAAACATAAGAATACCACATCACGGAGTCCCCAAAGGTTGTAGAAACCTGGTTCTACAACCACCCATAGTCACTTCAGGTGAGATTGTTATCACTTGTAGGTCATTGCTGAAAGGGCCAATGATCAAGGGTTTTGTTGGTGTGTAGTATAGATCCAACCTGCATCAAGCCCAATCAAGCCAACAAATGGTTCCATTGCCAGGACTGAGATCTGTTTGAGGGATATATGCATGTGGCACCCTTCGAAGAAGGAAATTAATCATTAGATAGTCCAGAAGGAGTGAGAATTTGTGGATCAAGAGAATAGAAATCCTTGTTTGACATCTAAGGCTTGGTTGTAGAGGTATATTTTCACAGAGAAATACAAATTTTTCTTCGGATCATTACCTGGTGAATTGTACGAGTTGGTATCATGGTTGATTGAAAGGAAGGATTTATTTAAGAACAATGAACCTACAACGTGGAATCCTGAGCTGATACAACGAATTAAGAGAAAAAACAACAAGATTTAAAGGGATGCCAATTTTTGGATTGATAACATCTTGGGAGGATTCATTACTGAGTTCGAAGTAGACTCGATTGTGTCCTACAATGAAGTACAACGAAGATTATTTAAAGGACCGCGAGGTAATTACTTGAAATATTTGAAACTTTGGATTAAGATTCTTATGTGTGAAAAGGGAATTTTACAGATGAAATCAGATGGATAACTTACTTATGTTTGGATGAGGAAGTAAATCTGAGAAATAAATTGGCACAAAGCGAAGTGGAAAAAGGTATAGAGTAGATACCAGAAGGAGTTATCGTGAAAAAGACCCAAATATCTTCATAAAGACTGATTATAGCCCTCTTTTGAGTGAATTTGAAGGTGAAAAAGAAGAAAAATACCCAGAGAACCCCCAAGTAACTCCGCAATATCCGCCCTCCCAGGCTAAAATTTTGCCAAAGCCATAACTCAGTAGGAGCCAGGGTATTCTTAGCATTTCACCTCCCCCTAATCCCCATATCCCCCCTACCCCTTCTCCCCCTAACCCTCCCCGTATCCCTCCCCCTCCCAATTCCCTTCTCCCTCCAAAAAGAAGTATGGTTGATGATATTAAGATACTTGTTTTCAGAGGAACTAGATCAGAAGATCCATAACAGTTTGGTTTCTAGATGAAGTTGTATGGACATCAAAGCAGATCAATGACAAAGATATAAATAATGCGAAACTCATTACGACATTGCGAGATAGAACGCTGACATGATATATGAAGTATTCGACTAATCAAAATGCTACATTTGCAGATATTAAGAAATCATTTATATAGGAGCTCAAGATGCCAAAATATGAATCAAAATGAATTACTGAGTTAAAGGAGATCAAACATAAAACTAATGAGTCTGTGTGGGAGTTTCATCAACGATTTAAGGTGTTATTAGATCAAATAAGCTTCAACATACCTCCAAAACAACATAAAGAATGGTTTATAGCTGCGCTTTTACCACATATCAAGTTTCCATTAATGCAAAAAAGGATAGAAACTCAAGTCGAAGCTTTGGAAATTGCGATGAAGTTGGAAGCTTTGCCTATAGGAGACACTAATGAAGGTATGAAACAAATTCAGAATCAGTTTGTGAACTTGACCTTGCAATTGCAAGATATCAAGAAAGGTAAATGCTAGTCATCAATATTTTTCACTAGTTGTAAATGACTATAGATTGGTTCTAGATTTCTGAAAAGAAACTTCCTATTAACATTGTGAGTTTTAGAAATCTCATTGCCTTCATTATCCTTATAGAAAATTCTTCACTATTCTATCAACGTTGCCATTTCATGGTCACCTTGCCACTCCTAAAAAGACTCTTTATGGGCTTGTGCCACTCATCTCCATCCTTTTTTCCTGCCTATGACCTAATTACTATGTTTTTACCTTGCCCATAACTCCACTTTCCCTCTAGGGTTTCTCATAGCCTACTCGTTCCCATATTCTCCAGGTTCGTCAAGCATTGATGGTGTCAAAACTATCTCTATAGGCTCTCTAGATAAATCAAGTACATTGGATTTTGGATCTTCAATACAACACTTTGACAAATAATCTGTTTTAACTTGAAGCCTCCAAGCCTATTTTCAGTAAAGATCATGGTCAAAGAACCCCCCCACTAGGTCAATTAGGGTTTCACATGTCTTAAGGTCATCATTGGTGTTTCAAACACTCTTCTCCTTTGATAAGAAGCTGGTTCAGATGTAATAGAAAGTTAGCACATAGTTACTCAACAAAAACCTAAAGAGTTCCAAAGAAAGACTATCCATTCAGTTTCCAAGTTTGCACATGAGGAAAATGTTAAGATTTTAACACTTCTGCAGGAGTGTTAAGAGGTCCATCAGCTGAAGGAATTGATAAGGTAGATGGTCTGGTCCTAAATGAAGGCAACTTATAGCAGAAGAAAGAGAACCACTTGGTCTTGAGGAAAATAGGGTTTTTGAGCTTGATGGCCCAAGTAGAGTGCCAAACAGTGATCACTTGCAGAAAATGACATGGAGGAAGCATACAAGGCCAGTTTCGCTTTAAATTGTGTTTCTGACCAAACAAAGATGAATTTGACAAAAGCGAGAGAGGTTTTTATCCATCATAGGTCCAAGAAGAAAAAAATCCTTTAGATTTTACACAGGTATCATGGTTTGGGAACAATGTAAAAAATACAAGTGTCACGGGAGAATTGCTGCACTTATGGAGTGACCTTGGAAAAATCAGGTTTTATCATAGCTCGACTATCCAAATGACTTTCTTGATAGGTCAAGTGATAACTAGATTGGAATATCTTTCCAAGGAGCTATCATTAGCTCAATTTGGAGTTGAGGAAGGCCTCCAAAAGTTTCCTGAACCAGCACTCTGCATTTCTGCACCATCATTCAATAATTTTTGACCAGTCTTGGGAGAATCAAATTTTGATAAGACAAATCAACTCTAATCAGCAAAAAAAAGCTAGATTTGGAAATTAGAAAGGATAATATTTCCAAATAGATATCATGGGACCAATTTGGACATCGGGAAGGCCTCCAAATTCCCTCTGCAAAAAGGCGTTGCACGCTTAGGAATTGGCGCTACGCGCTCAGGAGTTGGTGCTGCGCCCTTGGAAATAGAGGCTTCTAAGCCCTCTAACAAACTAAAATCACCTCAAAGGCTTCAAATTTCTTGCTGAGGGTCCTCCAAACAAATTGAGGGGTAAGTACAAGTTATCCATCTATCCTTCAAGCATTTTTTCATCATTTAATTGAAAGAAGTGAAGCCCTAAGAGGGAACCCTAGGTGTTTAAACTTGCAATCAATGTTTATCATTTCATCATCTGCCTATAAAGAGTATTAGTCATAGACAAGGGTGGATTAGAGTGCTGTGAAGGTTTTCATTCATTTAAGTTTCCTCCTAAACCCATTTCCTTCATAACATTCTGTCCCCTCACTTGCAAAAACTACCATTCCGTCACCTTTTGTTTCATCTCAAAATTCACATCAAATTCTAGGGTTGGAAAAGCAGAGTTTTCAAATGTCAAGAGAGGGAGACAATGGCAGTGATATAGAGTATCAAATTCCAAGAAAGCATGAGCACAAAGGTGGCCCTCTCACAATCCCTCGCTATCCTCTCATGGTACTAGTGCATCAAGCAAAGGTAAATCAAACAATGAGGGAGATGGCAATAAGAAATCAAGCAGTGAGGAAAATAGTGATGAGGCAGATATCAATGAAGAAAATTCTAGTGAGGCATATTCCAATGAGAAATCAAACAAGTGAAAAAAAGAGCAGTGATGAAGAAAGGGACAGCGATGAAGATATCAGTGAGAAATCAACCAGTGGGGCATATGTCAGTCTGTTATAGCCACTACAACACCCTCCAAAATTTGGTCCCATTTTAAAATTTCGGAACCCTTGGTCTCTTATTAAAAAGAAATCTAACACGGCCTTGGTCTAGAGCCTCAAGAGAAGGTCTTTCCATACATTATCCCTTCAGGGTCTATCCAGGGTTTGGTCTCTTAGCAGTCAGTTGCGTAGTCGTAAAGTTGTAAAACTTATAAAACACAGGACTATGCGACCGTGTGACCCAGTGACCCCTAGGTCGCGAAGTCACGAGGTCACGGTTTGGTCTAAATCTTAAAATTCACGACCATGTGACCACGCGACCTTGTGACCCCCAGGTCGTGAAGTCGCAAGGTTAACCAACCTTGATCTGCGACCTTGCGACCTACATTAATTGACCGCACGTGCAACCCCTTTATAAATAAAAGGGTCCCGTAGGTCACATTCGACCTACGCGACAGAACAAGTAACGCCTCTGACAAGTGAGCTGGAGCAGATTTTTTCCCAGGTAAGTTACCTAATCCTCCTGTTTTTTTCCTTTTTGGTTAGATTGTTTCCAATCATGTCCTTTCCCCTCGCCTATTTATCCCTGCCTTGGCCTCATCTGAGCTTCCCAACAGTCTTGGTCAGAGTCTACCCCGCCCCCCTCATGGCATAGTCCTTCCTATCTGCTTCTCTGAAGCCTTTCTTCTCCCAGTCTGCCTCAACCACCCTTCCTATCTACTTGGGGAAACCTTAAGAACCCAATTTTTCCATTCCTCTCGATGTTTTTTACCTTCCTTACCTTTCATCGCCACATAATCCCTCAAAGAAGCCCTAGCGTGACCCCACAACCTCGCGACCCTGCGAATCCGTGACCCCGTGACCCCACGACTTGGTCGCTAAGTCGCAAGGTCGCTTAGTCGCTCATAACCAATCATTGGCCACCCTCGTGACCTAGCAACCCAACAACCTCATGACCCAGTCGCAAGTCACCAAGTCGCGTTTCTCGTAATTCCGACCCAAGCGCGACCTTGCGACCTAGTTGCCAAGTCGCAGAGTCGCCATTCCTTGAAAGTGTACACCGGTGCGACCTAGCAACCTAGCAGTGTGGTTGCAAGGTCGCCAAGCCGCAGGTCTATCCATTTCCCCGGGTAATAGTTAGCAAAGGTAGCTACAAACTAATGTATTTATAATTATGCTGTTTGTCTTATCGTGGGACTGTTTCATGAATATGCCAGGGAACATTGAAGCCGAGCTCGAGTGTGTGTCCATATCTTCAGACTCAAGCGATATGGGGCCCCCAGCAGTTTGAAAGAGAAACAAGAGTCCCGAAATAGAAAACTCAGAAGAAGAAATGCCTCCTTCCCCTCCCCTATCTATGGAGATGCCGCTTGTGTGTTTGGGAAAGGGGATAACATGAGTTGGTATCAGGTATACCAGGAGTTCAGGAAGTCCAAGTTTCCAGAAGATCTCCTAGACTGACATGTGTATATTCAGGTCAAGAGGTCCAAGCTCCACTATGCCGGCTCCCATCCACCCATATTTCCATGTGCAAAGATTATTGAATGGATCCTAAAAAAGGTCGACTCCAGAATCTGGGTCATTTGAGATCATTCGGGGAGATCATTTGCTAATCTGAAGGGGTAGGATGCAGAAGTCTACTATGCACTCCCCACCCGAGAGAAAAATTTCAATGCTGAATGGGCTACCACTCATGCAGTTACCATACCAGAGACCTTGAGGGGATGGTGGGAGGACCTGGAAAAGTTCAAGTTTAGGAAGGATCATGAATATAAAATAGAGGGCCTCAAGAGAGTCAACAAGTTGGTGGCGAAAATGATGTGCAGGATGTATGGTCGACCAAATGCCACTACTTTCAATGGTACTTGGGTCTCTCTCATGTACGCTGTCACTACATATGGCACCCGCTTCAACTGGGCCAATCTAATAGTAGTAGCCCTCAGGTCGAACATATCATCGGCACAAGCACCTGATGAAGGGTGTTCATCTGAATTTTATATGGCTTCCTACCTGTTGGACGTGGTATGTGCTAGATGTTAGTTTACCAGATGGCCTCATAACTAGGATGCAAAGCATGGAAAAATGATCCATAAAGAGTTAAAGGTGTTCTGGGCCTCCAAGTACAAACAAGATATGGAGTCTATCTCACACAATTTAATTCCTGTGCTTAACAATAAACTGTTTGGAAAAGGTGCCCCATGCATGTCCAGGCGAGCCATGCAAACAATAACCGGAGTGGCCAGCTGGTTTCCCATCAAACACAATACTTTCATTAGGGTCTTCAAGTCATTCAAGGCACCTCACACAATGCCCGAGTTCGTCACCGATAAACTACTTTTGCAAGAAGTGTGCTACCAGATGACAGGTGGGTTTTATAAGGTTCTCACCAGGGGCAAGAAAAATCCATGGCCCACACTCCCACTTACTATAGGCACCTATACAGTTAGGGACTTCAAGGAAGTAGAAGCAAAGGCTGAAGAAACCAAAGGCTTTCATTTTCCGTCCTTAACACACAGATCATATGATCTTGACAAGATTGTTCCCGCACATTGCAAAAGGGCCAAATTCAAATGGAGTTACCAACACACAGAATGCTCTGTTGAAGAACAAACTAAGAAATAGTATAACAAGGATAGGAAGGTTGCACCAGAAGAATTAATTGATCAAGAAGGGTAGGGGGATCAAACTGTAGAATAAAGGGGTGACATGCTAGGAGGAGTCTCACCTTCCAAAGCCAAAATACCAAGGAATGATACGAGCAGTAGTCTCTCTAAACGACAACAGGAAAAAATAAGCGTAAAAGCTAAGGCACAACAAGAGGTTGAGAATAAGGCAAAAGAAGAAGAATTTAAAAGGGCCCAAGACACCCTCACACATCAGCAGGAAGAAGATAAACAAAAGAAGCAAGTAGAAGAAGCCCACAGGAAAAAAGAGGAAGAGGAACACAAGAGAAAAGAAGAAGAAGAGAGGAAAGAGGTTGAGCACAATTTAAAAGAAGAACAGGACAAGGCAGAGGTTGAGGAGAGAAGGAAGGAGGAAGAAAGCCAGAAATCATAGGAAGATTCTTCCAAAGAAGCAGGGGGAAGCAAGACACCACCCCCAGAGACAGGGGAATAGACAGAGCTGCCACACATTGATGTACCTCAGACAACCCCTATGACGAGTGTGTGTTTCCCTCTCTCAGACGTTGGTACCTCTGAGGAGAAAGAAGATGAGGTCTTGGATCTAACAAGGCTGACCTATGACCAGTTCACACACAAGATCAGGCAAGAGAAAAGGAAATGCCTTGCGTGGAACCCGACTGCACCTCTCGCAGTCACAACAGAAAAGGACATAGTCTTGGACACCAGGACTAATCCTATTATGATCGCATCAGCAGGGACCGCCTTTGTGGTAGCCACAAAAGAAAATGTTAGCAGAATGAGTAGAGAGATTCTGTCTCTACAAAACAGGCTACAGGTTTCTAAGCAGAAGGCAGCTCAGTCGGAACAAGATAAGAAGGTGCTAGAGGAAGAAGTCCAAAGCTTCATCTCAAAATCACTCAAACCAACGAAGTGCCACTTACCATTCAGAGGGAGCTGGTCACTATGGAAGCCACCATGAAGCAAGTGTACGAGGAAATGTTTACGATAAAGCAGACAGTCACAAAACTGCTGAAAGCACAGGCAGAAACCAAAAGGAGAACTGCATAACTGAAGGAAGCCTCCACTACTTTGGACAACATGCTAGAATGTTCAAATATATATCCTCAGGCCCCTGACACCCTACCTAGGAAGGATTGGATTTTCACCCAAAACAACAAAGTTCAGATCCGAATGAATATACAATCCAAAGATGAACTGCTCAAGGATCAAGAGAAAGTAATGTCTGCATATGAAAATCTGATTAGTGGCATTGATTAAATGGCCGAAGTACACCACATTCCTTATTTGGGTACATTGGACACTGAAAAAACAAGGGAAGAGGTTTCCCAGTACATTCAAGCATTCTTGCAACCCATGAGGCAAGTATTTTCTTCCCAAGATCTTCCAGCATCATAGGAAAATCTTATTCAGTTCATTGTTACGCCGGTCTGGATCTATACCAAGCCGGATTTTCTATCCAATCAGATCATGGTAAAAAGGCGCACCTTGGTACTGGATGCTCTTGAGTGTTTTCATAGATTAAAGGAAGATACTCCCCAAGTCACTCTAGTTGCTACAGAGTATCAAGCATGGAAGAAGTACCTCAAAGAGTAGCAACAGATAGTTGTACCAGATCTCTCAATCACCCAATTGTTTCCTTGACCAAGGAAATGGCACAGGTTGCAGGTCACAATAGATAGGAGGTCACAGGTCGTATCTGGAGCTGGGTCGCAAGTCACAAATGTCTCCTAGATCGCAGAGCATGCCAAACGTTGGGAATGTAAAGGGTCAGGGACACCCAAGGGTCAATTTTTTTCTATAAGTACTCCCTCTGGGGAATTGTAAAATATTTTTTTTTGGACTCCAAGAGGAGCAGAGAGAATTGTATAGCATTGAATGCCTATTTTTGTGAATGAATACGAACATGTGTTTTGATTCCACTATTGGATCTGATGAGGACTCATGCATGATTTACATTATGAATATTTTCTCTCATGTATTGGCTATCTTTTTATGATTGACTGATCTGCGTTTTCTGCTCATGTCATTTATACGTTTAAGCTCACTTGATGTGTTAATGATATGAAAATATTTAATTGAGAGATTTTGTAAACTTTGTTATTAACATTATCCTACCTTTTGGAAAATTCTTAATGAATTGAAGGGTGTTTTGACCATAGAGAACTATTTCTTTTGTGGTTCAAACTGCTTTTACAAGCATGACCCTAATGATGTGCTGCTAATAGCATTTCCTTTGGTTGCATGCTTTTACTCAATTTGCTATTTGTAATGTTTTATGTTCATTAAGACTCATCAACCATTTGTCTTGTATTTTTTCAAGTAACTGTGTATTCACAGGTCTACAGGGCTCATTCTTCGTTCGAGAAAAGGAAGCTTTAGCGGTAGCTAGATCCACACCCCGGACGTGATCCCTATAACAAACGGTTTAGAGTCTAATTGGGAATTTATATCGGGGAGGTGCCCTTACTATTGGTCGGACATTTATTCCCATCAACACAGTCAAAGAGAGAAATGAATCAGATGGCACTAAGGAATCAAGCAATGAAGAGGAAGGCAATGAGGACTCAGATGCCAATAAGGAAGAAAACAATGAAGAATTAAACAGTAAGGGAAATGAGGCCTATGAAAGGTATGATGAAACCAATGAGGCAAAAGATAAAGAAAAACTTGAAATCCTAGCTGAAGCTTCCCTACAGGCATCCCAAACCTAATCAACAATACAAATCCAAGTTTTGTCACAATTTTGAAGATTTTGAAATTTTGGCTAATTTGAAGGGCCAAAGGCGCAGCGTCACTGGCCCTGCGCTATTTTTTGGGGCACTCTTTTGAGGAATGGTTTACATTTTTAGAATCCTTAGGCCAAGGAAATCCCCCTCACAAAATTTCAGATCATTTGGAGCAAAAATGGTCCTCCAAAAGTGCCAAAAACACCCAAATAATCACCTTTCTGCCCTATTTTCAGAGCTGGCGCTGTGCCCTAAGCAGTCTTGGGAGAATGCGTTTTTGGGAAGGAAAATGGATAAAAAAATGGAAAAATAAAGGTATATTTGGAAACTAGATAGGACAATCTTTCCAATGAGCTATCATGGAGCTCATTTAGACACCTGGAAGGCCTCCAAATCTTGGTCACAAACATGCAATTTTTCTGGTGCAGGCGTTGCGCCCTTGCCTGCAAAGTCAACAAAAGACACAAATTTATGGAAAAAATATTTTTTTGAGGAATTTTGAGTCAAATCACTCCTAGTTAGCTTAAAATTTATGTTTGAAGTTATTTTTCATTTATTAGCTTAGATATTTTATGCCTTTGGCCTTGCACGGTCTCTTTGGACAAAAATGGCATTTATGATGTATTAATGACATTTTGGAAACCCTAGTTAGGGTTTTGGTCCTCCTTGCTAGTTAAATACTGCATGGAGGCCTCATTGTACATTCTGGATGATTATTGAGAATAATATCATAGATTTGAAGATTGAAGATAAATTGGCTTTGGTTTTTGTGGATGTCTTGATGTGCATGACAATGGAGCAAGCTCACTTGCAAGATTCATGAACATAGTTAATGGTGATGCGTTTCTTATTTAGTGCTTGTTTTCTTATGTTATCATTTTGTTTCATCTTTCTATTGCAGTAGGATAGAAATTTTAGGATAAGAAATGTTGTTTAGAGGCACCTTAGCTCTGTCTGCTCTCTATTGCTTGTATGTTTTCCTCTGCTAGGTCAGATTAGAGAATCTTTAAATGCTTTCTAGTCCCACTTATGCTTTTTTATCTTAAAGAGGATTTTATGAAGCCATTGTCGAAGTAGTTCATGGTTAGCCCTGCTCTTTGATGTAACTTAAACATTGTTTTAAGGTCTTTTCTTTGAAGTATTGCTGATTAGGTTTAGCTGAAGAGGTTTATGATTTTCCATGCCCTTCTGTTCATCTTAAATGGTTGCTTTCAAGGTATTTGTAGTTTGATTAAGGAAATTAGGAGTTCCCTACTCTTTTATCTATACTATATGTTTATCTTAAATGTTCTCTTTGCTTGAAGGTGAAATCACTAGAAGACTTACAA
Organism: Pinus albicaulis; assembly: GCA_034641835.2. Classification (NCBI taxonomy): domain Eukaryota; kingdom Viridiplantae; phylum Streptophyta; class Pinopsida; order Pinales; family Pinaceae; genus Pinus; species Pinus albicaulis. The sequence continues at coordinate 1,238,753,934 of CM076572.1, read as the reverse complement.
GTTCCTTGCTTTCTATGATTCACTGGATTGTTGTCTTAAAATGCTTACTTGCTAGGGTTTGGTCAAAGAAGCTTATGGTATGCCCTGTCTTTGGTTATTTATTCATGCTTAGTAATATTAAAGGCCATTCTTGTTAAATTATTTTTTGAAGGATTCTTAACTGCCCTTTTGCACCTACTATGTTCACAATTTAATGTTCACTTCTATCACATAATATTTTAGATCCATTTGGCTTTGTTATACTTTCCCTCCGAGACACCCTTGACCTATTGTTGTACCTTTTAAGACCTTTTACAGACTCTATAGCCCAATGGTTTAAACCTTTCTCACTCTATCTATTCTTCTTGACAACCTACCCAACCAAACAAACAAACAAACCCTAATCCTTATAACTAGCCTAAAATCAAAACCCTAAAATCAATCAAGTTCATCTCTTTCATACAAATATAGAGAGAGTCCTCTCTGAGTCTAGGAAGACTAGGTCCTAGGACTCCAAATAATGGTTTGATGTTACCCTTGTACATTTTGTCTTGGAAATCTAACAAATTACGAGGACCTAACAATAAATACGTTAGAGAAGAAGTGTGGTGTATAAAGTGTAAATCAGAGGGCCATTCTAAGGAACGATGCCCTATTTTGAGGGATTACATGGCTAGTGGAGCACCTAATCTCTTAAATACAAGATCCAACTAGTGGTGCAAGATATGCAGGACTATAGGCCAACATCACCCATAAGAATGCTATTTGTTGCAGAAATATGTGTAGGCCCTAAGGAATCTACTTTGAAAGTAAGTCAGTAGGACATGATGAAAATAACTGTCGAAGCTATGATCTAATGATGGAGCACAGTGCAGATACTTACAGAATGCAAGCATAAGATCATGCACATGAGGAAAATGGAAAACGTGGTGGTTGATGTGGTTATCAAGAAAGAGGTCAAGGAGGTGGAGTTGGTCGAGGACATGGACATATAATTTTCTATAACTATGTCCAGATAGGTCATTTTGCAAGAGACTACCACAATCCCACTACGACATGTAAGTTCTACAAATCCTTTGATCCTATAATTGAATACTGTCCTGTACTTATGGCGAAAATGCAAGAAAAAAGGAATGAAAAACCCACACAGAACATCCAAATGATGACTTTTGAAAGGAGAATCGATGAACCTTCCATTAATATTGTCACTAGAAGTGTAGCTACAACTGGAAGTGATAAAGTAGATGGAAAGAAGGAATTTGAAAATCCAGGTGCATGGGTTAGAAACTTTGTGGAGAAAGTTTCTATTTTCAATGTTCACATAGAAAAGAAAGTGGTTATGGAAGCCAATATAAGTTTTATGCATGCGGGATATTCGACTTCTACTGCATATCTAGGGCCTAGTAACTATGACGCATCATTAGTTCCGACACGGAACCAAGATGCGACGTAGGTTTGGGCTCTGACACAGAATTCAACAGATCAAGTAAGTATTTGAAGATATTTTCTGTATACTTTTGTGAAGTTATTAATATATCAAAAGGTTGTAGAAGGGCTTCATGAATTGATAGGTTCCTGTGCATAAAAAGGAACACCATGAAGTGAGATGCACGTAGTCAATAATGGACATCAAAAAAAGAGAAATGGCAAAGAGATGAGACTTGGTGCTTAGATAGGAGAATATGAAATGGATCAAGTTATTTTGGATTTGGAGTATGATGTTAAGGTATTGAAAAAAAACATGGGAATTAATGGGTAAGATGAAGCTACAATGGTCAAATATTCAGTTAGTATTGGAAAATTAGCAAAATATCTTTCCTATGGGAATAGTATCAGGTGTCACAGTAGATATTGAAGAAGTTCACACTATTGCTGATTTTGAAGTATAGAAATTGTTGATGATAATTATCCTTATCCTGATTTTCTTGGAATTGATTAGGAATTTGACAATATTTCCATAATTAATCCGAAGAAGAGACAAACGATATTTTAAGGAAGCAATACGAGGGTGATTGTTCCTTTGGATCCATCTGAAGGAGTAAGATATACAAAACCAATCAAAGAAGAATACAATGCAACTGACATAGATTACATCTACCAATTGACAACTAAGGAAGAATATTATCTTAACCCTACTATAGATGGCAAGTTGAATTGGGATCATGATAGTTCTTGCACATCATATTCAAAAGAATAATTGGAGAATTGGCAGAATAGGATGCTTGAAGTATCTACAAAGCATTGTGCGAGAATGAAAAAATTAGTTTGATGTATGACATCTGAGGTATGTAACCTACTTTCTTATGATGGTTTTGGAAATGTAGATACTTTTCTTACTGCTTATGAAGAACAAGTTCTAGAAAATCAAAGATTGTCAGATTTAGATATAGCCTTGAGAGCTACCCTTGCTAGATGGTGGGGAACACAGAAGAAGAATATAGGAGATTGGAAAGTATGTCGAAGACTAATGTGGCTAAGTTTTAGACAAGTAGAAACAGAAGTGGAGAAGAAATATGATGATGAGGTTGACCCAATGCAACATATCCAACTATGCATTACAACATGGAAGGAGATTCCACAACAGGAATGGGTACATGGAGTTATTCACACATTGGAGACAATTCCTAAGAATTGGTACATGGAAACAAAACTGCGACATGGTACTATGAATTGGGAAGACTTGGTTGATGGTTTTATTTTAACATTCAACTTTGAGGATGAATTTCTGGGCATAGATTCATCCCTTCAAGTAGTAAAGGAGAATATATTTGAGGGTGTAACCACACTGACATGGAAACAACCTAATTGGGCTGCGCAGATAGAACATGCACTGGAATGCTATAATATTATTGCAGATGAGGGAAAATATCCTCGCAACATTGACATAGAAGAATCAAAAGGACACCGCAAAGGACCTGAGATAGAACTACCAACCTCTATCGATGTAAAGTAGCAAGAGAAATATTGGGACCATGTCAAGATGAACATCACAACACTGCCAATTTTGATATTGGATGAACTACATTAAGATATCATCAATAAGCTGAAGCAGTGAGAAAAATGCACATCAAAGTTGAAAATTCAAGTAGAACAAGAGCGAGCATCACTAAAGAAACAACTCAACCAGGCCATCAAAGAGAACGATCAAGCCAAAAAACAACAACAAAAGTTAAAAGAGGTGGTCGAAGCAACATGTAGGGAAGTTCCAGACATGGTTGTCCACGAGGAGGAACCAGTGGAAGACAAGGTCACCAAGCTTAGCATTGCTGTTAAGGAATCCAAAAAGAATATTGAAGACATATAATTTGAGTATGAGCTCCAGATTAGTGAGCTGCAAATGAATCTACAACCAGCCATGCCACTAGAAGTTTGAGAATAAAGGGAGATTGACATAAAGGATGCAGTGACAGGCATCTCTGCGATAGTGGAAGAATGTGGAAAATTTCTGGACGAAACTTTGCAGAATTGGACTTTGCTACAGGAAGATCCAAACATATAGAAAATAGAAGAAGACATCTAGTAGAAGAAAAAGAAGTTGGAGGAAATTCAGACCACTACGAAAACCTTTCCAGTCTCGCATAAGCTCACCAGGATTAGTGAAGGAAATGTCCTTAAGAAGTAGATAGAAGAACTAAGGAAATAAGAGGAGGTTTTGACAAAGAGAACTCAACAATGGCAGAATGAGTCTCTCTAGTTGTCGTAGGAAGTTGATGGGAACTCCATGAGATTCGACAAAAGGAAGGAGCTATGTTACAGAAGACTGCAGGACTAGTCACAAAGGCGGTTCTAGAAGAGGTGCGCAACGAAGAGAAGGAAGAAGCCGAGATATTGTAGAAGTTCAATAATACCTACAACATGTGAAAATTTGTACTACTCAGAATCCTACTGCAACAACTGATGGAAAGTATTCTATTTGTTATTTACTTTTTAAATTATTTAATGTGTTCTACAAGAAAATATCGAAATCCATACACTACAACCTTCACAAATAAAACTGTAGAAGAAAAACAAGTGCGGAAACAAGATCTGAGAAATAGAAAATCATAAAAAAATTCAACACCATTGTTTTTGGACTAATGTCCCCGAAAAAAACCAATGATGGAAAACTGATGCAACAACTAATTTATATATTATGTAATAAATTTTGAGTACAAATATATGATTGAAGAATATTTCAAATCATGCAAAGAAACTGAAAAGTCAAATATTTTGATACAAAACTCACTCCTCCACGGGAACCTAACACTGACCTGCACCCAAAATGAGCTGCTATGCACTGCTATTGTGTAGTGACTGTGTCACCCTACATAGTCTCTGCATCACAAGTGTAGTTTCTCTCTGTTTCTACACTGATCTCTTTATTGGCTAGAAACTGAGGCCTTTTGGCCTCCAAAAACTCTCTCCTGGAACTGGTGCTGAACCAAAACTATCTCCTCAACAAAAAACAAAAGCCCTCTCAGACTCTGCACAGTGCTTGCATAGCCTTTGCATCACTTGCTCTGTGCTACCTCTGTGGATTCTACTACCTCCTCTACTATGCACTCTCTAGATAAGGAATTATTCCAACCAGAATTATTGCCCCTCTCTATGAAGAATCTCTCAATCAATCTTTCCTCTGAGCACTGATCACTTCAGAAATTCGTTCTCTTAATCCTCTGGCTCTCTCGATGTATTTCTAAATGACCCTTCAAGTCCTTATAAAATTCTCGTAGACACTTCAATGACTGAGATTAACTCTCTAATAAATGACTAAGATTAAAGTTTGACTTGATCGCTACCTTTTCTAGAACATTCACACTTTGTTTTATTAATACCCTTTAATTATTTTATTTTCCTAATTTGAGACTTAGGGTCCATTTAAAACTAATTAATTATTTCAATAAAACACATTCTGAGATGAATTTTCACAAATGATTTCTGGGTTCTCTTGAATACATGTGCCTAAGCCCCCCTACCAATTTTGAGACTTAGAGCACATTCTATGCTACCCAAATCTACACTCCCTCTTAGTGAGGAATGTGCTCTAGCAATACACCCTGCTGAGTATTGTTATGACTCTGCAACATATCCCTATGTGCTGCTGATGTCTAACACTGCTGCCCACCAACACTGTGCAAATGCTGCATCTATACTTCTGTTGACCCTGCATCTTTCAACATTTCATCTGTACTACAACTCCTTCTCAAATTTCTGCATCTGTGTTGTTGTTGGCCCTACCATTTCCAACTACCACTACACTGAAACATTGTTGCTTATTGTAACAGAAAAATATCTTGTTAGGCTTCTGTAGTTTGCAATATTAGCAAGAACAAACACTGCAGGGCCTACATCAGAACCACTTTGGAATCCTAGGACCTAGCCTTCCTAGATTTAGAGAGGGATCTCTCTATATGTGTTTTTTAGAATGATATGCTTATAGGCTCATGATATGATATTAGGCTAGTTATGAAGCACAAGGGATTTGTTTTGGTTTTGGTTGGGTAGGATATCATCAAAATAAAGGAAGTCTTTTGAAGGGTAAAGGAGTGAGTAAGTTGAAATAATGGTTCGGCAGATAGGATAGGTAAGAGACAGTATCAATCCATTGGGCTATGGAGTCACACAATGATTTAATTGCACAACAAGTTTCAAGAGTGGTCCATGGGGCAAGTCATCTATATCAAAGGATATCTTTAGATTGATTTTGTGGTATGAAAAATTATGAGTGTTGTGAAAGAAGCAAAGCTGATAACCATTTAAGAATCTATTAACTTCACTAAATAAGAAAAGACTTTCAAATTAACTGTTTGAAGCATGCCAAAGGACAGGGAAAACCATAAACTTCTTTGGGCAAACTTTTACTAAAGCACACTTTTCAGACAACAATCCAACAATCTAACAGATTACCTTCATAAAGAAGAAAACATATAAGAAAACAAAGGGAAACCTAAGATCAGGTAAGAACTTTGAATCTATCCCGCTTTTGGCATACTCTCAGGGATCTTTTCAAAGCAACTGTTGGAGATAAACTAGAGGACAGGGCTAACCATAGACTTCTCTAGTTCAACTTTACTTAGCATACTTTTCAAGAACTTTCAAAGACAATATCTCAAGTTGTACTCAGGAAACATGGGCCCACCAACACTTCACTGGTTATACTCTATTGAGTTATTCTCAAAGCACAATTAGAAGAAAACATAAAGATAAAGCTTATTAGTGAGAATTAGGGTACCTTTTACAGTAAATCCTAATCCAAATTTTCTGTTCTTTATCAGAGAAAGTGGACAGTATGGAAACATAAGAAAAACAACAATTACAGTAAGAAAAACATCACCATTGACATAGAACAGGATCCCATAAATCAGCTTGTGTATTTGATGTTCAAACCAATTACAAACTTCAAGTCCAGTAGGTCGTTACAGTTTCAAACTTCTCTTCTCAGCCTATCTTTCTTCAATCACTAACAGAGCTTCAGCAACTATTTACATTCAACAAGTATCCAAGCAACAACAATACTGGGCTCCTCATATGATATATATAGGTAATTTGAGGAGGTGGAGTGAAAATAAGGTCTAGCTATTCAATTAATACAGAGTGAATGTTTCTCAACCTTTGGGAGGCCTAATGGAGAAGATATCTAATGTCTTAACTCTGTTAATTGATTTTTACATTAAATTTCATCTACTTCTGTCACTTTTGTTGAATTTTGAGGCTTTTGGTAGGCTGGCAATTACTTTCTGAGCTGTCTTTGAAAATATCTCTGACTGTGCCTTAACTTTGTATGCTTTTGAGGCAAAATAAACCTGTAGGTGGCATTTTGGTCCTTGGAGGGAGTAATTGGCCACTGATGTGTCATTCGAAGCATCCTTTTGGGTGATCTGTCTAGATTTGTCATTTAAACTCCAATTTTTCCTTTGATATGATTTTAGGCCTCCTTTAATCATATTTCGGGCTTTTTGTCCTTTAATGACTATTTCAAATTTTAATTCTTTGTCTTTCACTGCGCTTTATCCATAATATGCACAGTTTAAGTCTTTTAATGTTCAGGCTCTTGAATTTAACCTTTAAAATTTAATTTCTCTGATATTTAGACTTCACTGATCTTCATTAAATTTTATTATTTTCTAACAGGTACTTTCTTTGATTGTGGGATGAATTTCATGATTACCGCCATGAAACCTACAACAAAAAACCAACCGTTATATAAAACCTACATTATATGGTAAAACTGCTTCAAAGGGCTCGACGAGGGGTGGAGGAGCAATGAGAGGAGGATGAATGCAGTGGAGGTGGAAAACCCATGGCGAAAGGAGGAACCAGGGTTTAATTCGAATTATGGCGCAAAAATATGGATAAGTGGTTTTGGAAAATCGGAGATGGTTTTCACATAGAGTCTGGGCGGTAAGCAGTAATGGGCCAAATGAACGCGATACGACTTGGTCCCTGACGCTTGTCCATGGGAAAAACCGCCTATTTCATGTTCAAAATGTACTATGAAGGGGTGTGGGAGGAATGAACGTGAAAATGAATGCAGGCCGTTGGATCTGGGGAAAAAAACAGTGGAGATTGAACAGAAGCATGATGAAAGCCTTTGTGCGGTCGGGTGGGACTGGTAGGATGACGTGGGAGATCAGTAGCGGACGTCATATTGGGGAACTTGGGGGTACGGAGGAAAATCTCGGCCTGTGCCTCCATAGAAAACCTCAGTCGTCGATCTAAGATCTTCCACAGTCAAATGAGTCAACTACGGGGGCACTCATAGTGTTAACCCGTGTGCTAAAAGTCCCTGCGGGTGGAGCGAAGGACTAGCGGTGACCATTGGATCAACGAGATCAGTGGTGGAGATAAAGTCAGAGAAGAAATGAGCAGGGTAAAAGGCAGAGGCGCGCTGGCCGTTGGATCAAGATGATCAACGGTTCGGATGAAATCAGAGCGTCATAGAAATGAATGAATGGGGCAAAGGGACAGCGAAATGACAAAACTACGCCGATCGTTGGATCTAGGGAAGCCATATCAATGGTCCAAAATACATCGGCAGGGAGGCTTTGGTAAGTGACGATCGGGAGGAAAACTGGCGGCGCGACAGAGCGAGGACAGTTAGATCGACGAGATCAACGGTTTAGATCCCATCGGCCGGGGGAACCATCGCACGGAGGATATATAAAGAAACGAAAGGAAAAGGGGCAGAGAGAAGTGCGATAGCACGAAAGGGGCTTAAAGACTGAGGCCGACAGTCACGGGTCTCGGTCACATGGAGGAAAGGGCTGAGAACTTAAGCCCGCGGGGGCTTAAGCCTGACTTAATGAAAAAGTTGGTTTTTGAGGCCGAAATGGGGTTTTTTGAGGGTTTTTGAAGGTTCTGATAGAGTTAAAAAGGGGTTTAAAACCAAATAAAGAGGGTTTATAAGGTTTAAAAGGGGATTTTGAGGAAGTGAAGGATAATTAAAGGGAAAAAAATGATATTTTAGTAGAGGGGAAAGGTTATTTGAAATGAGTGATAGTGAGTGAAATAAAGGGTTCTTAGAGGCATGAAATGGTGGAGATTGAGGCCTTGTAAACAGTTTCTTTTTGAAGTAATAGGCTATTTTGAAGGATTTTCAAGTGGAGAAATCAGTAAGATGGGTCTTATGAACAAATAGACACAACAAGGCTTCAAGAAGTCACATATTTGCTCCAAATTTGTTTCTTGAAGACTAACATACCTGTTTTAGCCATCATAGTATATGGAAAATTTATAGATGGCTAACAGTGTCTCCACTTGGGGAGGACAGCTCCATGGAGGTGTCAAGAACCTTAGAGATAAATCTCTGGAAAGTAGACCAGTGTCTTGATGTTTTGCTGCACTTTGACAATCCTCTATGTCTTTGATGACCATGCTGCTTAAAAAGATGATCTGTAGATTTACAACAAGATGATTTTATCTCCCAAACTTATACCTACCCAACCTACTTGTCCTAACATTTTTTCTTCAATGGGTGCACTTGGACTTGCAAACCCTTTCAACATCATTTTATTCTTTTATTTGAAAGCAGGAAACTAATCTATTTGTACCCTTATGTCTTCCATGAGTTCAGATTAAACAGTTGAACTCATAAATTCTCTACCTAAGCTACTATCTGTCAAGATTAAACTGTTTGACAGATCTGCATTCTCTATATTCTAAAAAAGAAATTTAAATACAGACAAACCAGGATTAAGTTGTCTAATTTGCTGTAAGACTATGGCATAAAAGAAACCTTCACATAGACCGAAATTTACAGAAATTTAAAACAAAATTGTGAAGGCTTAAGATCTGAAAATTATGAATATCCTTCCTTCTTCTTATGACTCAGATTTTGATCTTTTTAGAGTCATCCTTTTTCTTTTTATGTCTCGGTTCAGATTTCAAGCTTGTTAGAACCATTCTTTTCTATCTTTGGCTCGAGTTTTAGTCTGATTAGAGCCATTTATTTCTATCCTAATCTATTCTACTCATAAGCCAAGATTTCATTGTTTGGAAAATATTCTTCACTAACCTATCAACAGTAAATTGAAATCTATCTAGTCATGATTAGGCTATATGACTAAATAGCAGTGCTCTCTTTTAGTAGTGGCATTTAAACTTGCGCACTTTCAGACTCTCTTTATTTTTTTCTATGGGGCTGTACCTTTCTTCTTTTTCTAATCTGCCCTCTTTTTCTCTTTTTCTATTGTTTCGTTTTTTTCAAATTCAAAAGCAGTGTTATATACAATGAACAAAAAGCTTTGAAACCAAAATATCAGTTAACAGAAATAATGTTTGAGCATCCTTCCATTGACAGGACCTCCAAAATATTCAGCTCCATCTAGTTCTTGCATAAAGAATGCGTTGTTTCCAATAGCAGATTGAATAAGATAAGGGCCTTGTCATAAATTATCAAACTTTCCATGTTTGCCCTTATATTCTCTCCTTGAATCCCATTTCAATACTTTGTCACCAATTTTAAAGTCACTTGCCTTGGCTCTTTTGTCAAACAACTTCTTGATGTTTTCTTGTATTTATTGTGCTCTGATGTATACCTCATCTCTGGTTTGTTGTAGATGTATAGTCTGTTTTATTCTTCTTGTCATATCATCATCTTCAGACTGTACTTCTTGAATCAGCTTTATGACTGGCACTCCTAGACTGGTTGGAAATATTGCATTTGTTCCATAAACTAGCTGGTAAGGAGACATCCCAATTGACTTTTCAACTGTTAGTCTTTCTGCCCATAATGCATGTACTAGCTTACTGTGCCATGATTTCTTGTTATCTTCCAGCAACTTCTTGATTATGTTCACCAAAATTTTATTTGAGGATTCTGCCAACCCATTACCTTGAGGGTAATAAGCTATAGAATGACCCAATATAATATGATATTTATGACAGAATTCCACTATATTTTCAGACCCAAATGCAACAACATTGTCAGTTATGATCTTTCTAGGACATCCAAATCTAGACATTATATGGTTTTCAAGGAATGAAATGATAACTGAGTCTGTGGCATTCCTAGAAGGGATGGCTTCTATCCATTTGGTAAAATAGTCTGTTGCTGTGAGGATCCATTTGTGTTGGGCAGATGAGGTAGGATGGATTTCCCCAATGAAGTCTAGACCCAACTATTGAAAAGGAGCTTCAACAGTGATTAGTTGCAGAGGTAAGGGAAGCAACTTTCTTTTGCCTTTAAATATTTGGCATTTGTGACAGGAAATAATCATTTTGTGGATATATTGAAAGAGGGTGGGCCAGTAGTAACCAGATCTAAGGATTTTGTTGGCAGTTGACTTCCAGTAGAGGTGGCCTCCACATTATCCTTCATGAAACTCGTGCTTGATCTTATCTGCATCATTCTTAGGCAAACATTTAAGCAATAATCCACTAGCATTTTTCCAATATAAACATTTATTCAAAATGCCGTACTTTACAGCTTTCAACTTTAAGAATCTTGCCTTTGCTTTAGAAAAACTAGGAGGGACATTTAGGTTGAGAAACACATACAAAATATCAGCATACCAAGATGAATTCAAAAAACAATCTTCAATAATTGGAGTTGTCAACTCCTCCTGTTCATCTAATGCATTAAGCATGTTTATATTAAGAGCTTGAAAGTTGGATTCAACCATAATTTTTACTAGTCCTTGACCTTTTATGAGCTTAGTGGGCTTGATTTCTAAGTCATATTCTAAAATTATAACAATCCACTTTTCTCTTTTGCCATCTGGATCTTGGGTTAATATGTCTTTTACAACTGAATGAGGCATAAATGCTATAATGTGGGAATGTAAAATGTAACTCTGAAGTCTTTTAAGGCTTTGACCAAGGCAAAGGCTTGTTTTTCCATGATATTGTACTTCCAAGGTGCATCTCTTAATGCCTTACTGAAAAATGAAATTGGCTGCTCTTGGCCCTTCAAGTTTTTCTGTAATAGGACAACAACTACTGTGTATTCTGATGAAAATGAAAATATGAAGAAATATTTTGTAAAATAAGGACTGATAAGAACTGGTGTTTTGGTAAGTGCATGTTTTACCAGCTCAAATGATTTCTTTGCTTCTAAAGTCCATTTAACTCCTTCTTCTCTTTTAAGCATGTTTGTCATGTTTCTAAGGAGTTTAGCTAGATTGGGTATGAACCTTCTCAAGAAATTAATCTTTCCAATGAAAGATTGAAGTTCCTTGATGTTTTTAGGATGGTTTATTTGCAATATACCATCGATCCTCTTTGGGTCTATCCTTATTCCCTCTTCTGATATGATATGTCCAAGAAGTTTACCTTCTTGGAGATCGAACAATGTTTTCTTTGGATTTAAGGAAAACCCATATTTTCTGCATTTCTCAAAGACTTTTCTCAAGTGTATTAGGTGTTCTTAATCTATTTTTGAATATATAGTTATGTCATCTAAGTAAATCACTATGAAGTAACCTATTTCTTCTGAGAATGTAATATCCATGGATCTCTGAAATGTGGCACCAACATTCATTAAACCAAAGGGAATTTTCAAATACATGAAAGTACCCCAAGGATTAGTAAAGGATGTTTTAAGTTGATCATCAGGATGTACCAATATCTGATTGTAACCTGAGAAGCCATCTAGCAAAGCAATTCTTCTAGAACCAACTACCCTTTGTAAGATATGATCCATTTTGGGCAAGGGATAGTTGTCCTTTAATGAGGCTTTGTTTAAGTTTATAAAGTCAATACAAGGCCTTATTTATCCTATTTTCTTCCTAACATATACAAGATTAGAGACCCAGTCTGAATATCTAACAGGGACTATAATTCTAGCATCATACATTTTTCTAATTTCTTTCTCTACCAGAGGTAATTGAACAGGGTTGATTCTGCGCAATTTTTGTCTAAAAGGTTTCTGGTTTTATTTGAGGGGTATCTTATGTTGAATTATCTCTGTATCATATGATTTCAAATCTTCATAAATCGATGAAAATACATCAGAAAATTCTCTAAACGGCTCAAGATATTTCAATTTAATATGAGCTGGCAGTGTCTTGGACAATTTGATCATTTTGGGTTTCTGTTCATTGCCTATGTTTCATTCTTCCACTTCAACTTCAATAGGTTCCAATTTTGGATTTTGGCAACATCATTCAAGTCAAAAAATTCTTCTAACGAGACCAGTCCTTTTGGAAAGCTTTGATTTTTATATTGCAGCACTTCTAGATCTTCTTTTTCTAAATCTGTGTAGTTTTTTGTTTTATGTTTGGGTTCATGGGTTAATAGATTTATATCAGCAATCTCAGGAGACTTTTATTCTTCAAAAAGTGGGTTTTCTTTTGTAGGACAGTCTTGTTCATACTTTGAATCTGAGTTTGGTATTTCAAATTCATTTTTGGACTGTAGGAAGTCTTTTATTTGTTTATGTCCTTTAAAAACTTGCCAATATTTTTCATTACCTGGGACAACTGGTCTATATTTTACTTGGATGGTGTATTTTTTGCTTTCATAATGTCTTAGACAAGTACTAGCAGCAAAGGCTAATCCATTGGCAAGAATGTTTTGGTTCCTTGGGACAAAGGTAAGTTGGAATTCAGCTAATGTTTTTAACAACTCCATGGCATCATCTCTATAGGCTCTAAGTCTAGGATGTTTAGCAGTGTATTCCCCTTTTACTTGCCTAATTATCAAATCTGAATCTCCATGAACTGTTATCCTCTTGGCCCCTAATTTTTTCAATAAATTCAGGCCTAAAAGGAGAGATTCATACTCTGCTATGTTATTTGTGCATTGGAAGTTTAATCTATAAGAATGACCCTCAACATTATTATTTACAGTGTTGTGCACCCATATGCCTGCTCCTGCACCAGTTTTAGAGCAAGATCCACCAAAACTCATACTCCAAAGAGGACTGTTTTCAGATTTGTCTTTTATTTCATTATTTTCCTCTCTGTTTTGTTTGCCTAATCTGTGACTGTTTTGTTCCTGTAGGATTGCATTGTGTTTGTCTTTATTTTGTTCCTCAATATTTTCAATGTTTTGAGGCTTTATTCTTTGATTTTCCTGATTTGTACTATATTCATGACTTTTTTGGACCTCAAGACCTTCAATTTGTTTGCTATGATTTTCTGAATTAGCAAATTGTTTTCTAGTTTTCTCCTTGTTTTCCTCCTCTGCTATGGCTGCCACTATGTTTGTATGTGGAGTGGCCACTATATTGGTTGATGTTTTATTGACTAACTCTTGCGCATTAGGAATCTCATCATTGCAAAGAATGAATGAGTCAATATCGGTGTGTATAGAATAGAGAGGGGGGTTTTCTGGTCTTCCTTGACTACTCACCATGTACTTCATGTGTGTTTCCCTATAGAGTCTTCTGGGTTGACTAAAGACAGGGATGGTGGCATAAGTCATATCCATCTGCATAGTACCTTGCAACTTAGCACCCCATGATCTTGAAAGGAGCATGCCATATTTGGGGGGTATATCAGCCACTACGATGTCCATCACTAGGATTTTGGCTAGAATTTGGGCTATGTTAACACATATATATTTTATTAGGCCTAAGCATTTACCCTGCTTGAATCAAAGGAATATAAATATTTATAAGGTCTAGTTACCTCTAGGCCTAGTCCTTCCATTGTTACTTTGGGCATGAGGTTATGTGATGCTCCTGAATCAAGCATGGCATTGTGTAACATCTTATCATGGATATTCAAACTGATGTAGAATGGAGGGGTAGTTTCTTCTTGAAATTTTCCTTCAATCTTTGGTCCAAACAGAAGCTCTGGTGTATCATCGTTCAAGTTAACAATATCATGAATATATTCTATGTTCAAGGCTTTCAAAACTTGACATTTATATAAATTTTGAGTGACTAACTCAGTGAATGGGACAGAGATTTTGATTTTGGCAATTTCATTCTCTAGGCTAAAGGGAATCTGATTTTTCAAAATGTTTGATTCAACCTTGTTAGTAACTCCTTTATCAGCAAAATCAGCTTGCTGATTTCTACTATTTACAGCAGTCAAAATGGTTTTTTCAGGAGCGTTAGTTGAAATGCTAGTGCTACTAGGGTCACCACTATGTTTGTCTTGAATCTGAGCGTTTTTCCCTTATTTTGATCAGAACCTTCAGCCACTGTTTTATGATTTTTTGTTGTCTTTTTGGAGGTATTTACAAGGCTATTTTTGGCAGAATTATCAGAGGTTTTATTTTTGGGAGTTTCTAGGTTCTTTTTACTTCTTAGGTCATATTGTTTGGGCGCTCCTATGATGGCATTTTCGAAATCTTGTTCATAGTATTCAGTTTCTAGTCTTCTATCATCATAGGGTGTATATAAACCTTGTTTTCCTTTATGGAGGAAATTATAATCCTAATTGTTCACCTCCATCATGTTCATGTTATCGTCCTCCGTTTGTTCAATTTTTTCTCCATCCTCATTAACATAATTTTCTTGAGAAGGAGGTTTGATCTTTTTTGAGGTTGTTTTCTCCTAAAGTTCTGATTTTGATTCTGGGATTGGTTTCTATTTTGAGGAGCTGTTTGGTTTTGTCTAGATTGAGATTTTTCACGTATGCTCATCCTCTCCATCATCTTCTCCATCATCCTTTCCATTTTTGAGTCAGATGTGGAAGGTGCATCTTCATCCCTATATAATACCCTCTTCTCAGTCTTCATTCTAGCTCTCTTGGCAATCAAATTTGCCTCAACACTTACTGCCCCTTCTTGCATATATTATAATGCGAGGGGTTCCCTTTCTCTTAGTTGGTAGGCCATTTCAGGATCAAATCCATTAGGGAATTTCATTAGAGCTAGGCCTTGTGGAGGTTTCATATGGATAGGTAGGGCATTGTACACACTATTAAATCTAGTGCAGTACTCTTAGACTCCTCCAGCATTCCTTTTAATGTTCTCATATTCGGATAGAATCTGGAGAGAATTATTCTTGACCTCCCATTTGTTCAAGAATAATTGATGGAAAGCTTGGAGGCCATTAATACTATTAGGGGTTAAGTTTTTGAACCATTTTCTTGCTTCTCCCCCTAAAATTTGAGCAAACAATCTGAGTTTAACGATTTCATAATATATCTCATTTCTATCAAAATAGTCATTCATCTTGTCCACATGTTGTAAAGAAGTAGTAGAACTACTAGCATCATATAATGGAATCTTGGACTGATAGTCCTGTGGCAAATTGACTAACGGTAAAGGAAGGACTAGAGGAGCTTACCATGTTTCCATGATATGAAGTTGTGGGATAAATGGGGGGTTTACAAGTGGAGGGTTTATGAAAGGAGGGGGAGGATGGAATGGAGTAGTTTGAACAGTGGGTGTATGGATAATAGAAGTGCTTGGACCAACTAAGTACTATTGAGCAGATTTAGGATGAGAGAAACCAAAATTATGAATGAAATGCAGATCAGGTGGGGTGGTTTCTTTGCTCTCAGTATGATCACCACTAGGTTGGGGTGAAAGTGGAGGCTCAAAGTCTGTCTGATCTATACCACTAAGTGACTTAGTTCTGGATAGGTTTCTTATGAAAGGTAAGTCAAATTGAGTATCTTGTAGAGCTGTAAGATTTTCGGGGACAGAAAAAGCTCTGTGGATTGGTCTGACAACAGTTGAAGTCTTGGATTTAGGAGATTTCCTAAGGATACTTTTTGAATTATCAACTATATCAGGAGGATTTGGGTGAGGATAAGCTCTAGTATGAATTCTTTTAGAAGCCACTATGTTATGTTTTCAGACCTAATGATGAGAAAAGTTCAGCCAAATATGAAAGTCTTTTAAAGGCAAACTAATTTTATGAAAGAAAACTTAATCCTCAAATTTTACTTAACTGAGTTGGTATGATGTTATGATAAAAGTTTCCCAGTGGAGTCTTTGGAAAACCAAGGGAAATAAACAGTCCTACTGAATACCAATGGAGTCGCCAGGTGAAGGATTTTTACTTGTTTTCAAGTCTTGGTTGTTGTTCACCATCAACAATCAATAATAACCAGTCTTAGTGACACTTGTCCCATTTAGGAATAGGGGTTCACTGAGTTGTGAAGTTATCTATTACTCAATAATATCCCCAGTATGGTCACCACTATGTTAGGCTCCCGTAGTTTGCAAGATTGGCAAGAACAAACATTGCAGGGCCTACATCAGAACCACTTTGGAATCCTAGGACCTAGCCTTCCTGGATTCAGAGAGGGATATCTCTATATGTGTTTTTTAGAATGATATGCTTATAGGATCATGATATGATATTAGGCTAGTTATGAAGAATAAGGGATTTTTTTTTGGTTTTGGTTGGGTAGGATATCATCAAAATAAAGGAAGTCTTTTTAAGGGTAAAGGTGTGGGTAAGTTGAAAGAATGGTTCAGCAGATAGGATAGTAAGAGACAATATCAATCCATTTGGCTATGGAGTCACAAAAGGATTTAATTGCACAACAAGTTTCAAGAGTGGTCCATGGGGCAAGTTATCTATATCAAAGGATCTCTTTAGATTGATTTTGTGGTATGGAACATTAACAATGTTGTGAAAGAAGAAAAGCTAATAACCATTTAAGAATCTATTAACTTCAATAAACAAGAAAATCCTTTCAAAGTAACTGTTTGAAGCATGCCAAATGACAGGGCAAACCATAAACTTCTTTGGGAAAATTTTTACTAAAGCACATTTTTCAGACAACAATCCAACAATCTAACAGATTACCTTCAAAAAGAAGAAAACATATAAGAAAACAAAGGGAAGCCTAAGATCAGGTAAGAACTTTGAATCTATCTTGCTTTTGGCATACTCTCAGGGATATTTTCAAAGCAACTATTGGAGATAAACTAGAGGACAGGACTAACCATAGAATTCTCTAGTTCAACTTTACTTAGAATACTTTTCAAGAACTTTCAAAGACAATATCTCAAGTTGTACTAAGGAAACATGGGCCCACCAACACTTCACTGGTTATACTCTATTGAATTATCCTCAAAGCACAATTAGAAGAAAACATAAAGATAAAGCTTATTAGTGAGAATTAGGGTACCTTGACAGTAAATCCTAATCCAAATTTGCTGTTCTTTATCAGAGAAAGTGGACAGTATGGAAACATAAGAAAAACAACAATTACAGTAAGAAAAACATCACCATTGACATAGACCAGGATCCCATAAATCAACTTGTGTATTTGATGTTCAAACCAGTTACAAACTTCAAGTCTAGTAGGTCTTTACAGTTTCAAACTTCTCTTCTTAGCCTATCTTTCTTCAATCACTAACAAAGCTTCAACAACTATTTACATTCAACAAGTATCCAAGAAACAACAATACTGGGCTCCTCATATGATATATATAGGTAAATTGAGGAGGTGGAGTGACAAGAAGGTCTAGCTATTCAATTAATACAGAGTAAATGCTTCTCGACCTTTGGGAGGCCTAATGGAGAATATATCTAATGTATTAACTCTGTTAATTGATTTTTACATTAACTTTCATCTACTTCAGTCACTTTTGTTGACTTTTGAGGCTTTTGGTAGGCTGGCAATTACTTTCTGAGCTGTCTTTGAAAATATCTCTAACTATGCCTTAAATTTGTATGCTTTTGAGGCAAAATAAACCTGTAGGTGGCATTTTGGTCCTTGGAGGGAGTAATTGGCCACTAATGTGTCATTCGAAGCATCCTTTTCGGTGATCTGTTTGGATTTGTCATTTAAACTCCAATTTGGCCTTTGATATGCTTTTAGGCCTCCTTTAATCATCTTTAGAGCTTTTTGTCCTTTACTGACTATTTCAACTTTTAATTCTTTGTCTTTCACTACGCTTTATCCATAATCTGCATGGTTTATGTCTTTTAATCTTCAGGCTCTTGACTTTAACCTTTAAAATTTAATTTCTCATATATTTAGACTTCACTGATCTTCATTAACTTTTATTTTTTGCTGACATGTACTTTCTTTGATTGTGGGATGGCTTTCATGATTACCACCATGAAACCTGCAACACCGTTATATAAAACCTGCATTATATGGTAAAACTGCTTCAGAGGGCTCGGTGAGGGGTGGAGCAATGCAGAGGAGGATGAATGCAGCAGAGGTGTAAAACCCATGGCGAAAGGCGGAACCAGGGTTTAATTTGAATTATGGTGTGAAAATATGGATAAGCAGTTTTGGAAAACCGGAGATGGTTTTCACATAGGGTCTGGGCGGTAAGCGGTAATGGGCTAAATGAACGCGATACGACTTGGTGGTTGATGCGTGTCCATAGGAAAAACTACCTATTTCGCGTTCAAAATGTACTATGAAGGGGTGTGGGAGAAATGAACGCGAAAATGAATGCGGGCCGGTTGATTTGGGGA
This sequence comes from Pinus albicaulis, assembly GCA_034641835.2. NCBI lineage: Eukaryota > Viridiplantae > Streptophyta > Pinopsida > Pinales > Pinaceae > Pinus > Pinus albicaulis. Next base: position 1,238,735,183 of record CM076572.1, on the reverse strand, counting down.
AAACAATGGTGGAGATTGAATGGAAGCATGATGAAAGCCTTTGCGCGGTCGGGTGGGACTGGCCGGATGACATGGGAGATCAGTAGCGGACGTCATACTGGGTAACTTGGGGGTACGGAGGAAAATCTCAACTTGTGCCTCCGCGGAAAACCTCAGCCGTCGATCTAAGATCTTCCACAGTCAAATGAATCAATTGCGGGGGCACTCATAGTGTTAACCCATGTGCTGAAAGTGCCCGCGGGTGGAGTGAAGGAATAGCGGTGACCATTGGATCAATGAGATCAGTGGTAGAGATTAAGTTGGAGAATAAATGAACGGGGTAAAAGGCAGAGACGCGCTGGCCATTGGATCAGGATGATCAACGGTTCAGATGAAATCAGAGCATCGTAGAAATGAATGAATGGGGCAAAGGGATAGCGAAATGGCGAAACTGTGCCAACCGTTGGATCTGGGGAATCCAGATCAATGGTCCAAAATACATCAGCGGGGAGGCTTTGGTAAGTGACGATCAGGAGGAAAACTGGCGGTGCGATGGAGTGAGGACCGTTATATTGGCGAGATCAACGGTTCAGATCCCATTAGCGGGGGAAACCATCACACGGAGGAAATATAAAGAAACGAAAGGAAAAGGGGTGGAGTGAAGTGTGATAGCATGAAAGGGGCTTAAATAAGGAGGCCGATGGTCGTGGGTCCCGGTCACATGGAGGAAAGGGCTGAGAACTTAAGCCCGCGGGGGCTTAAGCCTGAATTAATGAAAAAGTTGGTTTTTGAGGCCGAAATAGGTTTTTTTGAGGGTTTTTGAAGGTTCCGATAGAGTTAAAAAGGGGTTTAAAACCAAATAAAGAGGGTTTATGAGGTTTAAAAGGGGATTTTGAGGAAGTGAAGGATAATTAAAGGGAAAAAAAGGAGAATTTAGCAGAGGGGAAAGGTTATTTGAAATGAGTGATAGTGAGTGAAATAAAGGGTTCTTGGAGGCATGAAATGGTGGAGATTGAGGCCTTGTAAATAGTTTATTTTTGAAGTAATAGGCTATTTTGAAGGATTTTCAATTAGAGAAATCAGTAAGCTGGGTCTTATGAACAAATAGACACAACAAGGCTTCAAGAAGTCACATATTTGCTCCAAATTTGTTTCTTGAAGACTAACAGACCTGTTTTAGCCATCATAGTATATGGATAATTTATAGATGGCTAACATATCCAAAACTGAACCAGTGTTCAACATGATGCATCTTGGTAATGAAGATATGACTGATGCTAGCCTCTGTGCTATCTCTCTGAAGGTGTTGCACTGCTGTTGACTCTTTGCCGAGCCTCTCTGCACTACTACCAACTCTACTCTGTGCTGCTCATACTTTGGTGCTTACTAACCATTGTAATTTCACTTTTGGATGCATCTGCACCAGCTGATGCTCATCCATATTGCTACATATGATTTGGGATCCTGTAGCGAGGTAATGATCTGAGAGGTAGAATCCTCAAGGATCCTTCCCCAGCTGCAACTCTACTAAGCTATAGCTCTAGATCACTCAAACGCTCCTGTGGAGATATGTGACTAATCATGGTGAACTCCTCCTCATCGATCCTTGGAGATGCAGCCTACAAATCATGCTTCTCATCTTTATCTCTCTTCTTGAGAGGATAGTGTGTAGCGTAATTTCCCATCTTTCCACACCGGAAGCACTTGATCTTTGAGATGCCTTTCTTATATCTCCACTACTCTTGCTGTCCCTTTGATGCAAGGGATAAATTATCCTCCTCCTCCTTTGGTTTCTTCCCACTACTGCTGCTTCCCTCAATTTGACACTTGAGCAAGTCCCTCCTCATCTCTTCCTACTGAATATCTGCCCATATTGACTAATAGTCCAGAAAATTTTCTCTGCCCAGGATGCTCTAGACAAAGAATTGATAGTCTTAAGACACTGAGTTGAGGGCTAATATGACCATCTCTGTGGCCTGAGGAGTTGCTCCTACAAATTCCAGTTGATTTCGATTCTCTTGAAGTCTAACTAGGAATGGATAAATGCACTCACCCTTTTGCATCCTGTTAGTCCTCAATTTCTCCTCCAAAAACATCTTTCGCTGCTCGGAATATCCCTGATATAGCTTCTCCAGGGCCTACCACATTTCTATGGAAATGCCTTTTCTAGCTATGTGACACATGACATGATCCTTCACTTCATCAAGGATCAAGCACTTTGCCTTAGCCATATCTTTTTTGAATGCTTTCAGAGGATTTTCTTCTACCGGTTTAGCTACCATACCATCAATGAAGGCTTTGAGATCATGTTCATCCAACATGCATCTGATCCTTGCCTGCCAAATAACATAGTTGGAGGCTCACTCCAATGTGTCTTTATCTCGCAACCCACTTGCTGCCATCTCTATCGACTGAAAAAGATGTCGTACAAGCTCCCTCTCTCTCCTCTGCGTAGCTTTGGCCTGGCCTACGCACTCGCTGCTAGAGATGGTAGATTTTTCCACCCAATACTACTACTTAACTCTTGAAAAATAGAATTCCCCTGCTAGGAATTCCCCGAGGAAAGAAAAAAAAGTGTGGAAACAAGATTTGAGAAATAGAAAATCATAGACAGATCTAACATCGTTGTTTTGGACTAATGTCCTCGGAAAAACCCAATACGGAAAAATCGGTGTAGTAGTTGAGGGTTTATATATTATGTAGTAAATTTTGAGTACAAATATATGATTTAGGAATATGTCAAATCATGCAGAGAAGCTAGAAAGTAAAATCTTGTGAGACAAGCCTCACTCCTCCATGGGAACCCGACACTGACCTACACCCAAAACGAGCTTCTTTGTGCTGCTACTACACAGTGACCACATCACCCTATGTAGTCTCTGTGTCACAAATGTAGCTGTTCTATGTATTTGCCTTGGTATCCCTTTTGGATGGAAAAAAAATCCCTCTCAGGCTCTGTGCAGTGCCTGTGTAGCCTCTACATCACTGGCTCTGCGCTGCGTCTATGTCTTCTACTTCCTCCTCTACTATGCACTCTCTGGATCAGGAATTATTCCAATTGGATTTACTGTCCTTCTATGCAAAGAATATCTCAATCAATATTTCCTCTGAGCACTGCTCACTTCTGAAATTCGATCTCTTGATCCTCTGGCTCTCTCGGTGTATTTCCAAATGACCCTTCAAGTCCTTCTTATAATATTCTCGTTGAAACTTCAATGGCATAGATTAAATATCTAATCAATGGCTAAGATTAACTTTTAACTTGATCTCCACATTTTCTAGAACATTCACACTCTATTTTACTAATACCCTTTAATTATTTTATTTTCCTAAGTTTAGACTTGGGTTCTTTTAAAATAATTAATTATTTTAATAAAAAGCATTATGAGTGGAATTTTCACAAACAATTTCTAGGTTTTTTGGAATACATGTGCCTAAGCCTCCATGCCAATTTTGAGACTTAAATCACATCTAATGCTACGAAAATAAAAAAAACAACATCGCAACAAATATTTAGGGCAAAGCTGCCAAGTGACTCGGGACGAGTCACATGTGAGTGTTGGGGGCCTATTGGATGCAACCCAACTTGGCCTAGATTTTGGCTAAAACTCTGCATTTTAAGGAGAATAGCGCGAAGTGGACCACACAACAAATCATTTTGACTATACCGGGCGGTATCATAGGGGCTTCGGGGTGTGTCGAAGCCCCATGGGTTTCGGGTTATATTTTCTTGTTTTGTGGAGCCCATGGTATTTGGATCATGGTATCTTTTCGATGTACTATTATATAAAGGGATGTAATTCTATGTTAGAATCAATCGATAGAACTTGATATGTTATATGGTTAAGGGCAAGTCTTTGTAATTTGTACTTTGTGGTGAAGGGAAAACTCTGCAGCTGAGTCCACAAAGACCTTGGAAGAGTATGTAGTTTAGTGCGCAGACCACCGCAATTATGTGCGCAGGTTGTAATCAAAGATCCATCATAATAAAGAAGCATTTTTTGGATGATATTCTGTGTTCTTATGTGTTTTCTGTATGTATTTTCTTAATATATGTTATTGCAAAGTAGTTAATACAGTAGCATGTTATGTCAACACAATAATGATTTATGATCTATTTTTGTGATCAAGTGGATGTTGCGAAGTGATTTATGAAGTTGTAAAGTAGAAAACATAAGAATACCACATCACGAAGTCCCTCAAGGCTACATAATCCTAGTTATGTAACCACCCATAGTCACTTCGAGTGAGACTACGATCTGCTTGCAGGTCGTTTCCGAAAGGGCCAGTGATGAAGGGTTTTGTTGGTGTGTAGTATAGATCGAACCTGGGTCAAGACCAATCAAGCCAAAAAGTAAGTCCCAACCATATCTTGCATTTTTTTCCTTGTTTTGGACACCATATACTCTTGCTATTTCCTTTATTTGCGTCAAACTCCCAAGGTAAATTTCCAAGCCCTACCTAGATATGAGGATATGTGGGTGCCAAGTCCCAATGAACTGGTGGTCAGTTGAACCCAAAGAATGGAGGTGGAATAAGGGATTGTAATGTAATATGGAAAGTGGTAAGTATAGAATAGGGAGAGATGGGGATACATTATCTCAATCATGGCTTCCTAGGTAGTCCCTGTCCTATACCCATTTGGGCCATTTGGGACTAAGATGGAAAATTAACCCCCCATTTAAGGTGACGGAACAAGATCATGATCAAGACCCTTATTTCTTCCAAGCTACCCCATAATCCATGTGAAAATGACCAAATACAAAAAATCATAAATACCTGATTGCAAAGTGAATATAGTACCTTTTGATTAGAATCCCACCTTCCAACATGTGCTCCTGGCATATGGGCAAGGAGACATGATTGATGTAAGTGGAAGAGATATGAATTGCACATCACATGGTCTATAAGGTGGCTCTTAGGAGCTATTAGCTGTCATATTGAAGAAATGAATAGGAGAAAAATTTCTGCTAGTTGTCACCCACTTTTGGTGGGTAACATACCATACTGCTCAAATTTGTATAGAGTAATGTCTCTTCAACATTCATACTTTGTCATAGTTGTTGATTGTGCATCCTAGGTTGCACATTAATCATGGAAGTGGCACTGTGTTTCCTTGAATCATTGATTTTTGGTACAAAGATGAGAAGAATCATTGTTTGTGTAGCACTATGTCCCTTCACTCCTTGCGACATAGTGTAAAAATCATTCATTCCTTGCGATGAAGTACTAAATAATTTATTTCATATGATGTAGTGCTAAGAAATCTCACTCATGATATATCACTCTATTACTTAACTCCTAGCGCTGTAGCACACCAATATCGAATTTATTTTGCTTTATTGCAAAGAGATAAAGTAATTAGAACTTAATGCAAGGAAACAAATATTTCATGCCTTAGCACAAGAATACCAGATAGATAGCACTCCTTGTGATCCAAGTCAAACATTGTTCCATGTGAAAGTGTTTCTATAACTTTGACCCCCCTCTTGGTTTGGTACAACCATGACCACTAAATATTACTTGGAGTTGTTACCATAAATGCAAATTGTATCTACATAGGAACATTGTCTGTAGATGTTCTCAAGATTCTCTGCCAAAATATAGTCTCCTTGAATATTCTCGAAACTCTTAACTCAAGAAACCTGATTGAAAATAATTCTCTGTTGAAATTATGAAATATATGAGCCAGTGGGAGGAAAGACAAATATACATCCTTAGTTGTCATCTTTTCTCTAAATGTTTCATAGACAAATTCAATTCCAACTATATTCTGAGTAGATGGCTCACAAATCAAGATCACAAACTTTGGTTCTCCATTGGTGCCACTTGTATATATGATTTTGGAAATGTCCTTAGGAGACAGAGGGGATAGTTCTATAGGATTTTGTTCTCCTAGTTTTAGAAAAATCCTACATGATTATGTTGCTATTCCCAACCTGCGAGCTTCTTCCTCTTGCTCACTAGTAATACTTGAAAAACAAACCGAAAAATTTACATGTACAGAACCCTTTCTGATGCCCGGGCTACCTCACTCCTTCTAAGTTCACACTCTATGTATATAATTGCAATGCATTCTCCAATGTTTTTCCCAAATAAATTTAATTCTGGGCAGTTTCAACACATTCGAACACTTCTTGTAATCAAGGTTATGAACCTCCTAAAGTATATAATATGTCCTTCTAATGAAACCCATCAATCGTTTTAACTCAACTTGGGATTATGGTGCAACCCACAATACATATAGAACTCACTATAGTTAACAGTTGAGCCCACAACCTATCGTTCTTCCGAATCAACGTTTGGCTTTTAGACACCAACCCAACCTACAGATATGGAATCAATATTTAATGACCCGATAACCCTAAAGTTTTCAGCCCGACGGAGTTCGACTCAATCCAAGAAAGTGCATATATAAAATTTATACGTATAGCCTTGGCACCTATTATAATGGGACCTGCCCTTTAACTACGCGCTTAAATCACAATACCATACCTTGGTTAAACCCACAAACCTTAACAATGATCAACACATACATATGCATGGGCCCCAATGCTGACAAGCCTTCCACATCCAATGGCGGACAACATATCACACCGGCCTTGACGATCCAATGGTACAACTAGATATCGCACGAGTTACTTGCACGACCATCAACTCGTGATGAGGGTGGTTTCCCAAAATCTCTCAGGGACATGTGTCACCCAATGTATGGGATCGCGTTGATTTCATAAATACCGCTTTCCACCTTTGCACCTCACGATATACTGCCGGTTTAGCTCTAAACCACGTTCACTATTCATACTTCTCGGTTTCGGTTCTCGCCTTCAAGGTTCCGCTCAGCTTTCGCTCAAGGCTTCGTCAAGCACAGTTCCATTACTCTACGCTGTCTCCCAAAATTTCGATAGAGTTAAAGTGACTCTGTAGCTCCACCACGATTCTCCAACCACCGACTTCACCTTCTTACAAAATAAATGCGTATCAATCTGTCTATAGGAAGCGCAGGCTCAAGGGTTCCGGGAATACACTTCCACACAGGATTTAACAGCCCTCACGCGAACCTTTCTTGCTCACTCCAAGGTCGAGTCATTGTGATATTACTTCCAACATATTCAATTGCTTATGGTTCGACCACTGACATTCATCCTCGTTACAAATACTCAACAAAACTAAATTCTTCCTTGTATGCAGGGCATTTTCCTGACCCTTCATAAAAAGTTTGTCAAGGGCGAGAGGGATATTTTACAACCCTCCTCTACGCAGACTACGAGCACTTGCTATTAAACACAAAAATATAGACCTCGCACAAGATTACTAATTCAGCTAAGAACACAAAATCCATACTAACTCTTAGAATTCAACTATTCCCCATGTAATTCGACCAAGAAGACATAAAGTCACACATGGAACTTATAAAAAATTCTCCATAAACAGATATATATATATATACAGGTGATCCATCTCAAAAGTAATTACTTACAATTTCATGGTTGGCCAGATATTCAATACGAAGGCCACTACCCTCCTACTCTGTTGCTGAAGAAGTTCTCGTCTCTAACTCTACATGATTACATCTATATCAAAAGGATGACCTGAATCAAATCAGATCTCCAAACAGTTCAGCAACTCTTAGCATTCCCAATTCCTAAAATAACTGAACTGATCCTAAACTGACTCATACCCTAGGCTGTGTTTTCGTATTTCTATCTTAACCAATTTCTCATGTTCTCAAATGACTTGAGAAAAATTACAATTCCCTACCAAATTTATTCAAAATATTAATATTTACAAGAAATTTTAAGAACATGGGACCCCCCTATGTCTACTTATGTACAAAGTAACTTTTGAGCCTAATGCCCCTGCATCAGACTCCCAAGCTTCAAATTGTTCATGATCTCCTGATCATGTGTCTTTGATCTCTGCCTCCGGGATCCCAAACTTGGTTTTGCTACTGTCCATCAGCTGCATCATCCCTCAACTGATCTTCTCCAGGCTTCCAGACCTTGTTCTGTAAATCACCTCTAGTTATACCTTCACAATCTACCTTTGTCTTTCCTTTGCTGAAACTCTCCTGCTTTCCTGCTGTTGTCTGCTGCTCATGAGTCACTCTCATCATCAGCTCCCCGATGTCTTCAATTTCTTTGTCCAGCCTATCTTCTAGCTGGATATTCCCTTGCCTACTGCTGCTGCTTCTACTTTCTGTGGCAGCCAACATTTCTGCTCTTTCTGTTACTGCTGTTACTAACATATTATCAATTTCTGCAGATGTCACCCCCCATGTTGTGTCTGCTACCACCATGGGTTTTGCTGATGCCAATGTTGCCTTCGCCCAAACATCCTGAATATCCTTTAGGATATCTCCCTCTACAACATTCTCCTTTTGTTCATCATCTGCAAATTTTCTTTTAGAAGATAAATCATCAATCACTTGTCTTCATGCAGTAACATACCCATCCAGTATGCTAGTAAACAGAATTAGATTCTGCAAGCCAGTATCTTCTCCTCTCTTCTTCACAGCTTCAGGCATCCTTGCTCCAGGGTCTGCCATCCCTTTCTATTCTTCAAATGCTCCCAGCAAACAACTCAGCCATTTCTCCTGTGTTTGTTTTACACCTTCAACATTTTCTTCTTCTTTGTGGGCAATCTTCAGCAATTGCCTCTCATCTCCTTGATTTACTTCAGCAATCAAATCAAGTTCTCTAGCCACTGTATCTTCATCTTCTGTTAGCATGGAATGCTGATTCTTCCTCACTTTAGTAGCTTTTAAAATCTGCTCATCAGGCTGGCTTTGGCCTATCCAACTAGCCAACTATTTTCTGTCAATGGTAATGACAAATCCCTGCATGTGGGACATGGTTGTCTCATCCTCCTTCAACAACAATTTTTCTCCTTCCAAGACAATTTCAAAGGATGAATTGTCTTCTGCATCACCTATACACATAAACAAACTGTCAGTGTTAAAACCATGAGACCCAATGGTCTCAATTGATGACCTAGTCACCAATTCTTCTCCCGACAATTCTAAGTCTGGTTCAAGGCTCAGAAATTCTTCATCATTTTTTTCTTCAGCTGTCAGAGTCATCTCCACTGCTCCAATCATCATTCCAAAATGCTGATCCTTCACTATGGTTCCAGCCAATACAGTTTCCTCCTTATTCATCTCTCTGACAACTTCCAACTGTTGTTCTTCTTCTTTCTCTACATGATTAACACATGAATCATCAGCAGTAACGTTCCAATGCTTCAATGTCTCCTTTTCCTTTGACAACACATCAATATGTTGTCCGGAACTTCCTTCCAAATCTTCTGTCAGTACCCCAGCATGCTAATCTGCATCCTTCATGATACTGTCAGCTAGTCTCACTTTTCTTCCATCATCTGCTCCATGAACTCCATCCATGAAGATCTTCATGCCTTGCTTCCCCAACAACTTATCCAGTGCATAGGTCCTCTGCTCCTCCAATTCTCTTCTCTGAGAATCAAACCTCCTATATAACTCAACAAATTTAATAGGAGTAGATTTTGGGAACCTCACACAACCTTTTATGCCTCTGCTTGTCCTTGACCAGTCCTCTGCTGGTCCTTCTCTCTCAGCTTCAACATTCTGATGAATATCCTCATTTGACTCTTCTTTCCTCATTTCTTCCCGAGATCTCACTATCTCAGCATTGATCTGAATAGATTTTAGATTCAATGTCTCCTTCTCATCAATGAACTCTAAAGCTTGTCCATCTTCCAGTGGTGTACCTGCAACCACACACAACTTTTTAGTTTTCAAATCACAAGACTTTTCAGTCTTGGCTGCTCCCTCAAGCACTTCTTCTTGAACAGGTCTGCACATGGAATCTTCAATTTCCATCCTTGCCTCAAGAACTCTGGGTTCTTCTTCCTCTGTGGACTCTGTCATTACTTCACATTTGTCAAACTCAAAAACACAAGCCCTTGCATCATCTGGACTTGTCCAATGACTCAGGAAATCCTCAATGATATCCTCTTCAGCAAGACAAGCCCCTTGCTGCCTCAAGTCTTCATCATGTCTTACAAAATCTCTTGCAGATCTCCACTCTTCATCCGTGCTTTGCTCTGCTTCATAGGCAGAGATTTCTTCTTTCAACTCAGCTGTTCTGAGTTCTTCTTTCAATAAGGCAATCTTCCTTTGCCTCAACCTCAATTGTAATGGTTGCCAATTTATCCTCTTTTTCATGAGCCAACCAACTCTCTGGATTTCTTCTATCCTTCTCTTTAGTTCGTTAAACTATTCTCTGATCTCAACGACCTCTTTCCAATATTCTGCATCGGTGAGTCTCTTCCTTATGCCAACTGCTTTGGCATCTTTCGTCATTCTTCTACTGTGGCCTCTTTCAGAACCTCTGCAAGCTCCGCAGTCTCTGCTATGGCTCTCAGTAGCCATTTTCTTCTCTAGGATTTCTTCACTCACAAGCTGCACTAAGCCTCTGCAACAACAAGCTCTCTTGCTACAACTCACCTCACCAATCCCTTCCTCTAGATCCAACTTTTGGCAAGTACTGGTCCCCTCTCTGCTGGAAACTTCTAGGCTTCACTCTGCAACTTCTAAAGAACACCTATATCATCCAACCTCAGCCAGGAATCTTCTAGGTTCTGCCACTTTCTTCACTCAAAATCCCTTGCTGGATTCTTCTGTCACTGCTTCCAAGCTTCTGCTAAGATTTCTTCCTCAATTTCTTGCACTCTGCACTCTGCAAACAATCCTTCAACCAGAGTTAAATACTGCTTGTTTTCTCTTGATAACACTGCAATTGTCCTCTTTATCCAGCCTCTAGCTGAATACCAGGCTCACTACCTTCATTATCAAGCTTTGTCTACACTTTCAGCAACCACAATTCTGCAAACATAAAATACACATCAGATTTAAATTAATTACTTGCAAGATCATAATCCTGTCCTCCACTCACTCTGCAAATCTTGTTCACTGTGCTTCTGTGTATCCTTCTGCCTATTAGATCTTAGAATTTGAACTCCTTTCCTCCAATCTGTAGTCTTCAAAACACTTGTCCTCCAATTGGACTCTGTAATTCTACAATCACCTCCACTATATCCCTGTAGGTTGCAGTCTTATCAGTTGCACAAGTCTAGTTTCTTTGCATTCACCAAACTGGGACTTTTTCAGAAAGAGCTATTCTAGCTCTAATACCACTTGGTGCTCGGGCTACCTCACTCCTTCCATGTTCACACTCTATGTATATAATTGCAATGCATTCCCCGATTTTTTTCCCAAATAAATATAATTATGGGAAGTTTCAACACATTCAGACACTTCTTGTAATCAAGGTTATGAACCTCCTAAAGTATACAATATGTCCTTCTAATGAAACCCATCAATCGTTTTAACTCAACTCGGGATTATGGTGCAACCCACAATACATATAGAACTCACTATAGTTAACAGTTGAGCCCACAACCTATCGTTCTTCCGAATCAAAGTTTGGATTTTAGACACCAACCCAACCTATAGATATGGAATCAATCTTTAATGACCTGATAACCCTAAGGTTCTTAGCCTGACGGAGTTCGACTCAATCCAAGCAAGTGAATATATAAAATTTATACGCACAGCCTTGGCACCTATTATAACGGGACCTGCCCTTTAACTACACGCTTAAATCACAATACCATACCTTGGTTAAACCCGCAAACCTTAACAATGATCAACACATACGTATGCATTGGCCCCAACGCTGACAAGCCTTCCACATCCAATGGTAGACAACACATCGCACCGGCCTTGACGATCCAACGGTCCAACTAGATATCGCGCGAGTTACTTGCACGACCGTTAACTCGCGATGAGGGTGGTTTCCCAAAATCGCTCAGGGACACACGTCACCTAGTGTATGGGATCACGCTAATTTCATAAATACCACTTTCCTCCTTTGCACTTCGCGATATACCGCCGGTTTAGCTCTAAACCACGTTCACTATTCATACTTCCGGGTTCCAGTTCTCACCTTCAAGGTTCCGCTCGGCTTTCGCTCAAGGATCCGTCAAGCACAATTCCATTAATCTGCACCATCTCCCAACATTTTGACAGAGTTAAAGTGACTTTGTGGCTCCACCACAATTCTCCAACCACCGACTTCACCTTCTTACAAAATAAATTTGTATCAATCTGTCTACGGGAAGTGCAGGCTCAAGGGTTCCGGGAATACACTCCCACACAGAATTTAACAGCCCTCATGCAGACCT